>WSTG01000661.1:0-15052 GCA_019616325.1 Ceratobasidium sp. 394
CACCTGCCGAGGTTGCAAGCCAGATTCTGGGTAGTGGATCGAGTTGAAATTGTCGACCTGCACGAGTTCTCCTCCGTATTCAATAGCCCCGTTTCCGTGAGCGGCGTCCTCTACTGCTGCAATGCAAGTGCAAATGTTGTCGCAAGATTCGGACATGATACACGTTTCTATCATATTTTTCGCACCCGCGTTACAGAAAGACTCGGCCGCGGTGAGGTATGCTAAACCAAACGTAAGACTGGGACGATATTATATGCTCAAGGTTGCTTACCACCACATCTCAGAACCGCCTGAGTAGAACAGCTTTCAACCTTGGTGCGTATAGCCGGGCAGTAGCCGGGATTCTCGAGGGGGCGCTGTTCGAGAATATTAGCAAGAGTTTCCTTGGGAACTCGGTCGTCCTCTGCGAAATATTCAGTACAGATCTAAGAAACTAACCACGCGACATACCTTCTGGACTAGACCGCTTCATAAAATGCTCTAGATCGGGTGCGCCAAAAGCACGAAGCATCCGTCGAGTGTTTTCTTCACCTTTCCAGTGAATAGCAAGCGATCTGATGATCTCGCCGTGCTCGATGTGGTCGTCCTTGTTGGCATCGAGATGATCGAGAACTCGAGCGTGCTGCTCTCGGCGCTCCTGCTCGCGCTTGAAGATATTGGGAATGTCGGATGTCGGGGCGGCAGGCGAATTGGAGGCGCTGACAACGGGAACGCCGCGGCCAGTTAGGCCCTGACGAGCGTTTCGAGCGCGGTCGCCGGCAAAAGCATCGAGTTCGCCGCCGCGAGCAACATGTAAAAGACCAAGGACCGCAAAGGGCGAGAAGAACCGCATGGCGGGAGTCGACTAGAGCGTGGATTCGAATACTACCCGAGGTACTATGTATACTTTATCCCAGAGTGTGACTCGAGAGCCGGTGATGTCGGCCTGGCTGGGTAACCAGCGTGATTCGAGCTGGGCGCGCACAAAATGACAATTGCCAAGTCCCGACCATGTGCTTACAGGCGGGAGGCAATTACCCGAACGAGAAAAATCACTGAGGTGCTGCGGTTGATCGAGATCAACAGCGCGATGGCAAGGACCTCGGACAGCGTTCAGCTTTGTTTTTCGCGCCCGGGGCGGGTCATGCTGAAATCCAATCTTCCATCCCGGCGTTCTCGGCCGTCAAGCGGCGGTATCGGGGAGATCTGATGTACACGCCAAGGGAAAAAGAGCGTGAATGGGTTACGCGAGCATGTGAGAGGAGGGCGATGAAGTACTCGTAACCTTCTGGCAAGGCACAAAGAAGCGGTCTGAAAGTTCGGAAAATAGATTCTGGCGGTTCTTCATGCGTGAATGTTCGTCTATATGAGAACCGAAGCAAGAATGATGTGAAGTGGAGCCTGATTATATGCGTGCTTATTTTTCTGCGCCCAATGCTCCTGGGAGATGGTCCGAAGCGAGATCCCATGAACTTGTTCTTTTTCAAGTGATGAACTGCCCTCTACACATTACGGCACTTGCGAACCGGTACTTCGCTCGACGGGTTTATTTGGAGTACTCGTGGTCTGTATTACTCTTCTTTTGAACAAGTTGGTTTACTGTAACTATCAGGCAACAGATGAATATTTGCTTCCTAAAGGCAGATGTGGCGAAGACTTGAGCACGCATATACTAAACACATTCCATATCTCGACACAAGTTCTTATGGCTTTCCCAAAATCTACAAAGTACAGCATTCGGCTCTACTTGCCCTCAATGCACACATCTTTCGCTGCCAAGAACTGAGCCTGACTCGCCCCATTGACAAGGCAGTCTATATTACTCGGTGCGCCCCACTTGCCGTCGCTCCCACACTGACGCGTCTCGGAATACCCGGGCGCTTTGGGACACTCGATTTCCGCGTCTTGGCCGGCAAGCGTTGCAGGCCACTCGTTGTCCGAAGGACAAGTGCGGAACGTACTGGATGGAGGATGAGACACGGAGGCAAAGTATTAAGAGGGACGTACGTTAGGAGCGTCTTGGTGAGATTGAAGTCCTTGGTGTCTTGATCGATGGCCCATACCTTAGAGACGATTTGAGTATTGCCCCGTGCCAGATAGTGTAGCTACGTACCATGGCACCTCCAAGACCCTTCTTCGCAATTATATCCATTTTCGCTACGAACGAGCTACAAAAGCATGAGCGAGCAAGCCAACCGACCAATAGAATCACCCTCACAATTCGTCATCGTACCCAACCCACTGATCGTCAAACGTCAAATAATCTGCTCATCGCGCGTCAGCAACCGCATTCGTTAGTACACAAGACTACTTGCATCCATTCCCGGGAATAAAGTTGATTCCCCGGCCATCTTGACTCGCCGCAATCTCCTGGATCTCCGCATAACTCAGATATCCCTTTTGAGCCGTACACCGTCCCGCAATCCCTGGCCCGCCAGGGCTGCCGGGCGTCGTCTGTGTCGGGTCCGTCAAAGTCCAGACACGGCCGTAAAGCGGGAGACCAGCGACTAGTTGTTTAGAGGGCACGCCAAGTTTGAGGTAAATGTCGATGGCGGCGCTGAAAGACCAATTTGGCAGCCTTTGGTCGAGGATGGGTGCCTGGTTCTCGACAACGCTGTCCCAGTTCCCATAAAAGCTAGAAAAAGTTGATTAGATGGGAGATTCGGAGAAGAAACACTGTCCTACTCGTATGTCATCAAGCTAGATTAATGAAAGACATCAGTCAAGGCAGGAAGATAATAGTATTAGATATACTTACTTGAACCAATCGATCGAGGCTGCGATCGTCTTGGGGTCGATGGCAGCAACGTGGTCAGGCCCGGCGGGTGCAGCCATGGTCAGAATTAGTTCTTTCTTGCCGGACTTTCCGGCTTCCGTTTTAGCCGCTGCACGCAGCTCTTGAACGCTGCAAAATGTCATGAGTCTATCGCTCAAGTCAAGCGAAACGAAAAGTAGACGCACAGGGAATTGAAATTCGCTTTGTCCGCAGACGATCCGCCGCGTTTTGGGTCTCCGACAAACTCCCAGTCCTACCGAAAGATCAGTTGGGGCGGAGAGACGAGGAATGATATAAACGCACGATATCGATTCCGTCAAACTCGAGTTTGCGTGCCCATGCAATGGCAGAGTCGATAAAAACCTTGCGGTTCGCGGCAGAGGAGGCCATACGAGAGAAGAACGGGGTATAGTCAATCCCGCCCGTATACTGCGATGGGCGTAATCATCCAGCGAAAATTAGTCTAAAAATGTCAGGATGAAACGGAAGAAAAATAGACGTATCGTCATTCATGGACCATCCGCCGACAGAATACGAAGTTGTACAGCTGGGGTTAAGCTTCTTGATCCACCGATTCATTCGCAGCGAGAGGTCTTCGTCGTCGTATTCGTGCGGGATGATAGTATAGTTGTCGGCCATGAAGACGAAGGCATAGTTGACGTGGGTATATAGGTAGGGGTTGATGTGTTCCGGGAGCTACAAATAACATTAGAAGGGTACGATTAAGAGAGGAGCACAACTTACGAAGGAGGAATCGTTGTGGCAAGCTGGAGTCGAGGGGTCGAGGCCACGGTATTGAGCCCAGTTAGAGAAATAACCAACGAGTTTCCTGGTTGAAGACGAATGAGAAAGAGAAGAAACACTAGGACGGGAACGCACTTGTCGTCGAATGTGCCGGCTGGGGGCTTGAATAGCTTGGACGTATCGATCGCGGGAGCTTTCGGCCCGGCTGGTGGGGGCGGTGGACCGTCGTTGATCTATCAAGAGCATGGGGACGCGGTCAATTGTGTAGAAGGGAATAGATCGTACGCAGCGGCTCTGGCAGCGTTTCGACGTCAAGCAATAGTCGCTGGTCGTGCCACAGTATCCATATTGGCCGCAGCACTTCGACAAATGCCTTAGACTGAGTTATGGGAATGGCTGGAATGACATACCAGTTTGTCCGGGCAGAGCGCGCCTTTGGCTTGCGAGCCACACATACCTGTGATACGTGCGAATGAGACCACGCCTATAAACAAGTAAAACAAACTGACCGCCTTGGCCTAGCGCAGCAGACGCAAGCGCCAGCAACGTCGCACCAGTCTTGATCAACATGTCGAGGAAGAGAGTCTCGAAAAAGGGGGGATTCAGCCTCGCTGAGGACCCAGTCTCAGTCCCCGCAAGGTATACCCATGTGCATTGTGTGACGCCCGTGGTGGCCGAATTCACAAGCGAGTGGAGTACCCGGGGTCTCGATGATGTTCCGGTGATGGTTATGGGACCGGTGATGTCGGCGAATAGCCGAGCGCCCCGGCGCCAAGTCAGTCAGGGTCGTTCCGCCCGCTCCCTACCACCACCACTCGTATTAACCTCTGGCTGCTGAGATGGAACAGGCAACCCCCCTTTACGATGGGTGCTGCGATATTCGGTCGGATTGTGCTCGCACTTGGTCTCGTCGTCATTTGTGAGTAATTCGACGACTTGTTTTTATGGTGGTGCTGCGTCGTCCGAGTCGGCTAATCCCCGCCTCACATTGCAGCTACCAATGCGGCATGCACAAAGACCTACTCGGTAAGTCCTCGGTTTTATTCGTTATCTCGCCGCTTAATAGTGTCGCTAGGTCGTGGGCGGCGACACCTGCATCAGCATCCCGCAGAAGAACAGCATCAGTTCCTACCAGCTCACGAAGCTTAACCCTTCCTTAAACTGTAACGCGCTAAGTGTCGGCCAATCGCTATGTGTAATGGGTGAGTGCACGCCTTAAACGTGAGAGAGAAATCTGACGATTCCACCACCAAAGACTCGACATACAACTGCCAGCCCGTTTACACCGTCAAGTCGGGCGATTCTTGTTTCAATATCGCGAGCACAAATGGCATTGACACGAACCAGCTTAGTGAGTACTTATTTATACGTCTCGCCGCTCTGTCTCACCTACAAGGTAGTCAACAATAACCCTCAACTCGGGAATAGCTGTGCGATCCAGGTACGTGTTTCGATATCCATATTACGACAGTATCTGATGTATTCGACTCGTAGCCCGGCCAAAACTTATGCGTTGCAAAGCCTTCCACGACTACGAAGCCAGGCAAGTCAGATTTGTGGAATGTTAACTTGTATTGTTCTAATGTCAACCGATAGCTACAACGGCCACGAGCTCAGCAGCAGGTATGAGCGATTCATTGTAAACTCCGTGCCGTTATTTAACCACTCCCCCTAGCTACTTCTACTCTTACATGCACGAAGACTTACACCGTCAAATCTGGCGACAAGTACGTCCTGCCACATTGACTATAGCGAAACTCTAACCACCTCTTCACCTAGTTGCCAGGCGATCGCCTCCTCCAATTCGATTTCGTACTACCAACTCACGTATCTCAACCCCACCATGTCCTGCACCGCCCTCTCCATCGGCCGATCCCTCTGCATTACCGCGTCCCAATACAACTGTCAACCGGTCTATACCGTCAAGTCGGGCGACACGTGTAGCGCAATCGCGGCCGCTAACAGCATCACAGTCGACCAGATCATCACGAACAACCCAAACTTGGGATCTTCGTGCGCCATCTCGGTTGGGCTAACGATTTGTATCAAGTCCGGTGCCACGGCGACGACCGCTACGACTTCGAGTGCTGCACCGACATCGACTGCGTGCACTAGACTTACGACTGTTCGAAGTGGGGATACTTGTGATACAATTGGAGCGAGGGCCGGGATATCGAGGTACTGGCTCGGCGTACTTAATCCGACTATCAACGCGGCGTGCTCGAACATCCAGGGCGGACAGGCCTTATGTGTGGATTCGGCGCAGCATAATTGTGGCTCCGTCTATCAGGTAATGTTTGATTCTTCTTGGTGTGTTTGACGTGCTTACGGTTAATCTCCAGATCACGGGCAAAGAAGGAGGATGTCAGGGGGTTGCGGATTCACTTAAATTAACCGTTCCGGGCATGGTTTCGCTCAACCCGAATATTAACTCTGGGTGTACGAACATTTATGTGAATGTAAGTCGCTACTTCCTAACTCTACGTACTGTTTTTTTGACGGTACCCTTTATAGGAAGTTATTTGCACGACACCCAGGCCCGCCGGAACGCCGAGCACCGCGTGCACCCGGAACTACGCGGTATGTCTATCTCATGCAATATGGGCTCGTACTTACGTTTGGTGGCAGATCGTACCAGGAGACACATGTAATAGTATGTCTACGTGTGTTTTCTCCTCGCGTCGGCTCAAGTCTTTACCATTCCCTTAGACATCGCCGCGAAAAACTCACTTACGAGCTTGCAACTCCAATCCATCAACCCCTCGCTCAATTGCAACACTCTTGGCGTCGGCAACACCCTCTGCTCGTTCAGTCCGAGCTTGTCAATATGTCCGAAACTGCTGCAGGTCGTCGCAAACGATACTTGCTGTGAGCCGTATCACTCGGCAATATATTATACTCATCGTACTGATAGAAGTCGGTTAGATGGCCTTGCAACGGCCGTTCAGATGTCGGTCGACGAGTGGAAATCGATAAACCAGGGGGTCAACTGCGACGCACTCCAGCTTTCGTCCCTCGTGTGCTCGGCCCAGGGAAATGCTACATTACCTCAGGTACCGAGCGGAACGAACCCTACTGCTCGTACGTGTATTGTTTTCCATTGTCCAGCGTGACCTGAGAATTGCGTAGTTCCACTCTGTGGGAAGTACGATAAGAAAAAGCGGTGCTGTACTATGTATTCTTCGACCGCCGATCTGTTCAATTCGCCTCTGTGCTTGCGCGCGAACGTGAGTCGTCTTTGTGGTCGCGTCGCGATTTTGCTAACGGTAAAATGGATATAGGGATGCCAAGAGAATTGTATCGGCGATAGCGGAGTCGTGAAACCTACAACGTCAGACACTCCCACCGTGAGCGCCGTCATTCAGGGACACGCTTGAACGCTAACATGCTTGTATCAGTACACGATCGGTCCCACAATTGCACCTGATCCTACGCCGACTGCAAACTGCAACAACTGCACGTCGACGCAGTGTTGCACGAGCTTTGACGTATGTATGGACCAGACGGCCTGGTATTGCAAGGCAGCAAATGGATGCAAGAAGAACTGTGATACTGTAAGTCGATGCTCATTGTTCGGACCATGGAATTGCAGCGAGTTTGTACTAATAATTAACTATAGTACAATTCGACGACGGTGTTATTCCCTGGTTCCTACTATGATTCGCCTAAGTACTCGTTCCCGCTGGGGAACTTTAGCCAATATGGTGGGAACCCGTGTGGCGCGTGTAATGCCATGAACTCCCTGGGAACGTAAGTAGTTCCTAGTTGAGCACCCTTGCGTGGCTGATGGTTTGTGCCTCGCGACAGTTCTGCCAAAGGCCAGTATTGCTGTGCATACGGTGGTCGCTGCATGCCACAAGTACGTCTCGTCTCATGCATTACTCAATTATCCTCTGATGTGTCCTATTGAAGGAAGCGGAGAGTTGCAAAGTATGGAACGGTTGCTTGTATAACTGCATCGACCAGACACTCGACAGCACGGCGTATGACAAGTGTGAAGGGTCTGGCGTGTGTGTATACTCGACAATTACGGTGCTGCAGCCATGGGCTAGCGCAACACCTTTGCCGTGATGGTTGTATTAAAATTTCATTCTGTTTGTTCTTCGGTTTGTGGGGTTAGAGTGGACAAGAGTGCTGGAAAAGGCTATTCAACACCGAAGAGGCCCTTATTCGTCACAGCTGATTCCTTACAGCGGTGCCGTTGAGGAGCATCGGCAATGGAGTATCAGCTTCGTTCCTAACCATTCGAATGAAAGGTGGTGGTTCAATAGGCACTAGGACCTTGAACCGAGCTCAAGTGGTCTTGGATACGAGAACAAAGCTAATCTAAATTTGGCACGGCTCGCTGGACTTGGGCGTTGCAAGCATAACAAGTGAGATAATATGCATCTGGTAAGTTGATTGTATTAGGTGATAGCACTCAGAACAACGTGGGCTCAAGAGTGGAGTCGACTGTTTTGACCCCAATGAATGAATGAATGGAATGAAGGCCTGAAACCCGGCAAAGCCCGGTATATTATTTAAAAGTACCTCGAAACACGACCAGTAGGGCTCTAATTAGACACTGTTCGTGTGGATTGGCTAGCGCTTCATTTGAATGCCCCATCCCCAATCCAGCATACACCCAGGTGACTTCGTGAGATGTTACGGTAGGCCTCCCAGCGACGAATGGGTCTGACAAGTCTTCAACTGTTGCCCCCCAATGGCCCATGCAGGGCAGCGGATGATGAGCGCATATATCCAAACTATCGCCAAAACCGGTAAGTGACCGATGGATGTTTAACCGGTCACGTGATTACTTGCATTTTGGCTCAAACGACCACCATCCAATTTCTAATTCGAGCGACCAGCTGGTTCTACGTTTGGCAACTTGCAAGTTCTACAATCGGCGCATCATATGGCCAGCAAGTTTGTTCCGCTGGGCATAGTTTTCTATTCCCTGGTCGGGACGATGCAGCTTCTGCCCACCCCCGTCACAACACCGAGTCAGTCCCCCTCCTCCCGCGATTACAATGTGCCGACCTCTCCAAACGTATAGAGCTCGGCTTAATCCCCACTTCTGCCTGCGTTCGCATCGTAGTTAACCTCAATCCCCGGTTTCGGGGACACTTGTGTTTGATCGTCCTTGCTCTCGCCGTCACCAATGCCCTCCTGCACAACGAGCGCGAGCTACTCGAACCCGGAATAGATGATTCGGCTATTCACGTCTCACCTGGCGGAGAGAGTTCGGGGGCACAAATAGGGGTGATGGAACTGCATGAAGCGGTGAGTGCAGTGCGTAATCGGGGTTCTGAGTACCTGCTAACGTGAATGAAGGCCGCCATTTTTCAAGCGGACCGTTTCAGGTATGAGAAGGCGCATTCGGACGACGCACCGACGTCGTGGATCGAGTTGGGAGCCTTTGGCCACGAACTAGCTCGCCACCCCCCTCTTGGCTGTTGCAACTGTCCTAGTCTTATCAACCACGATGCCTTTGCAGTCTACGTTTCTCTCGTTCGGATCTTTTCGTAGTAGAATTGGCTCGCCTCGGAGCGCCTGGGGAATTTCTTTCCACCCTCGTTCCCCCGCTCAGTCTCCACCCCCACACCGTCGGCGGCAGTTTGATGACATATTGGTTATCTACCCTAGCTTCCTAACCTCGCCTTGCCTAAAAATATGCGCCTGCGACACTGCGCCGACACGTGTATGTGTTTCCGGTCCGGTTATTTCACTTGCCGTGGTGCCACCAATCAACAACTATATCTTGCCTCGGGCCTTGCCCTGCATCTCGATCTCCCTCAAGTTTAACTGCTCCCGTTCTATCGCTCCCGCCAGCCTTTGGGCAACGTTTTCGCTCGATCGAGGACTCTACTCGAGGTACCATCAAAAAATTTCTAGTTGTCGTCTTCTCGTGTCTCGTTCGTTGAGTTTGCTACCCGCTTACTCTCGTCTCGTAACTGCCGGCCTGGGAACTCCCTTGAACCTTGCGTCACTGCTCATTCTCACATTCAGTTCATTTCGCGTTGGTCAGGTTCCCATTCTCCGCTCCATCCTTCGGTTTCTCAATCCGCTTTCACACTCCTTGAACCCGCATGATCGGATGTGACATGCTTCTCCTCCGCTGATATGACGATGCCGGCGAACCAAGCTGGAGATTCGTGATGGTGGGCCATTGGCTTCTCCTCTTCTGTTTCTTTCTTGGAGGTCGCAGGCTGAGCCGTATTTCTCACTGTAACTGGGTGCTGCTCGTTTCTAGTCAATATCCGCTCTTGATTCTACGTATATCGAAACACTCGTCGCCAAAACCTCTGCCTCCCAGCGGTATTCTTGTATCCTGTCTGTTCTCGCGCTCGGCTCTGTCACTTGAGTGCGCGTGGTTCAGCGAGCTTCTGTCCACCAAGGTAAGCTTGCCAACGCTATTGCTGCACGCTCGGTCTCCCCTACATGTTTGATTTCACGAGCAACTCAGCTTCACGCTCACAAATCTCCGTTCATCTCAGGTGCTTCTTTCTCGCCGAGCCGGCCGTTTCCGCTCCTCCATGACATCTTAGCACCATCTTCGAGTCGATGAATAGCTTGCACATGAGCTGGCAACCGGCATCATGAGTGACCATGTTGCACGTTCCAGTCCTCGACGTGTTCTATTTGGTTCTCCCGGCTATTTCCGCTCCATAATATCTCAGCTCCATCTTCGAACCGATGAATAACTTGCACATGATCTTGAAACCGACATCCCTAGCGACTATATTATGCGTTCCAATGCTCGAAGTGTTCGAATTCATTCTCGACTATCGAATTAAGCTGAAGAGCGAATCTTGTAGCTCTGTACCGGTTTTACCTTACGCCCGTCATAACTTGGGTGGCCGAGTTCCCGAGACCCGGAATAATCTCATCCTCGAGTCGTGAACGCGCCATATGCCTGAATGCACACGATCCCAAACAGTCCTAGAGAAGAACTAGCCCCAGATGCTACGATATGGAAACTGTACGTCGAAGAAGCCGGAGAGCACGAGAAAGGACTAGCCAAAAGTCGACATGCAAGTTTGGATATGCTCTTACCATCCGTAAGTCTTGAGCTAGATGTTACGCCCAACCGTAGACAAGACGCAAAATCACCTTATCCTGCTGTCACGGTCCTCTCAAAGCCATATCATGGCCTGCGAATAATGATACGCACGAGTTCTTGAACAACACACTAAAAGATATTCAGTTAAAGGATCTGCTTGCAACATTTGGCGTACGAGGATCTCTTGAAAGCGCTAACGTCTATTCGGGATATGTAGTGCCAAAGCTGAGCGCCTGGCGCAACGCCCGATAGAGCAACTGGATCGGACAGAAGGAGTTACTAGTAACTAGAATAGGGTGGATAATTCTCGTCATTATCGTGCGGGGGCAACATTTATGCTAAATCTGATACTCCTTGGTGTCATGAACGCCGCGGGTGATGAAACAATTATATGATAAATAAATCTACCTATCCATACAAACAGATTCCGGACATCAATGCGCGGGCTGAGATAGTTTATCGGTCCGCCCAACCCCATCTTTTGTAACTATTCTCTCAGCAAAGCGGAATTCTTTACAACTGCGAGTTAGGGTGAATGTATCTAATCTATACCCTTAAAAATAGATGCACTAATATATAACCAATATGCGAGAGCCGTAAACTACGAGAAACGGACCGAAGCCACATGTGTAAACTCCGCACGGGACCAAACCAGAACGAAAAGTAGAATATATCCGCCTTGAATTTTGATGCCGGGCTCTAGGGGTTGAAAGCAGGCGGGACCGGCAACGGCCGAACAGCCGTCGTGCAAGTCTCCGATGCCGAGCGTGCAAGCCGGATGATAGGTGGGTCGGGCAGTGAGATGGGCGGGACCTGACCAGGACCGAGCGATACAGTCCGTGGGATTGTTCGGGCATCAGGGACTAGCGGCGGACTTGAAGACACGGGAACGGGCAGGGGTCGGATCTCGGCGGGTGCAGTGAGGTGATGACGAGGGATAGGCGGCACAGGTGGGATATGGTGCGAATCGGGCAAAGCGGGTAGTCGTCTGACAGGTGTGGAGTTGGAAGCAGGCGAGGCTGATCCGCTTCGACTCTCGTCCCCCAAGACAAGTTGTTCCCTCTCCTCGACAGACGCTCCAACCCTCCGGAGCGAGCCCATGCTTCGTAATAACGGCGTCGCCAGTCGGCCAGTCAAAACCGAAAAAATCTGCCCGCTGATTGTCGACACTGGGCTAGTAGCCTCGTCCGTTTGGGCTGTGCGCATCGTGCTAGACCGAGTGACCCGCGTGTTGGACCGAGTGACTGGGACTGAGGATGGGGGTCGACTGTGCCCGGTTGTTTGAGCAGACCCCGAGTGGGTGGATTTTCTCGCGCTGGTAGCGCCAGTGCCCGAACGCGCAAGAGGGTCGTGAGTTCCAAAAGCCAGGGTAAAGTGACCCGTTGCGCTTCGCTCGAATTGGTCGGTATCGTCCATGAGTCGGGTAAGTTCGACCGCTTCTCTTTCGTCGTCGTCGTCGTCGTCTAGCTGGGGAGACTGGCACAGAGGGCGGAGGGGGAGGGACGTAATGGTCGCCGTGGGTTGGTCAAAGATCAAATCCACCGCGGGATGTTTATGTTTGGTGGTACCGAACAGTGAAGGGCTAAGTCCAAACGTGTGCTCGGTGGGTCGACTATCGAGGGCGTACTGCGATTCCCGGTCTTGATCCATCGAACGGCTCGTCTTTTCCTTTCCGCCCTCCGAGCTAAACGATTCGTCCGACCCCTCGCCGAAATCCTCGTCTCTGATACTCGGCACTCCTGCTGGCCCAGTCCATCCACTCTCCGTCGGCCAGATCGATGCCCAAGAGGGCGGTGCGGGTGGAACATATTGTCCAGGGTTCTCGACAGGGGTATCCCCGACACGAAGCTCGGCGTGTGGTCGAATCGGCTGTCCGAGAATCAAATCTCGTTGGCCGGGAAAGTATCGTACAAACGGAGGTGGCGAGGTCGCACTCTGCATCAACGAGCTTTGTTTTGGGACGTGGAGTGCCGTGTCGAGTCGGAGGCGTTCTCGCTCGGCGGTGGTCCGCTTTTCTTGCCGCTTTGTCACCGATGGTAAACCAATCGCGCTCTCGGGGTCGTATTTGTAGGCCTTCTGGGTGCGGTGGGACGTTTCTTTGTGTGTGCTGCCGTAGGTGTCTGCGCTCGTGGTCCGAGCCTGGGCGTAGGCGTTACGAACGCGAGAGGATGTAAGGTCGTGCTTGCGGCGTTGACGGATGATGAGGTAGACGAAGATGCCGATGAGGATGACGGCAGCAACAATGCCGCAAACAACGCCAACGATGATCAGGGTGCGGGCGCTGCGGATAAAGTGATTAGGTTATTTTCCCTGCTGTCAAAGTGAAAAGTGCGCACGTAGAGTTGGTGAGCCCATCAGAGGCACGCTTGGGTAGTGACTAGATGGTTGTTGTATGAGCAAGCTGGCAAGGGTGGTCACGAAAGAATAAACGACATACGTGATTCCCGTTTTCCAGTTCGCCTCTCCAGGCCGGCGTTGTCGCCCGACTTTCCGAGAACAAAGAACCCGGCATTGCGACATGTCCTTGTTGAAAAATGCTTCCTGCGAGAAGGACGACCGAGTTGACGCCAAGACAAGTCGTTTAGCCGCCTGAACAAGAACCGAGAGGATAACAAGGGTCGTGAAAAGACTGAGGAAAAGACAAGGGGCGAGGTAAGAGTGTAATAGCCAACATGAGTATTTAGCGGTGGTCGTCATGAGAAGGAGCACCGCCGCCCCAGGGTCTGATCAACTATAATCAATTTCCAAAAAAGGCCCCAATATCAACGTACCGCCACTGACGTCCTACCTGCCCCTCGCTTAGTACTGTTGCATTTTTGTTTTTACTTATGTTTGTGAACTGATTTGGGAGCAGGCAAGCGCAAATTCAACGAGAGAATGTGAGTTAATAAACATTTCTCTCAAGTCGGGAGATCTTACGTTGGGTTGTGTAGGAGCAAGCGCGTAACCAAAGTCAAACGTGAGTCGCGGGTGGAAGTGGGTACTCGGCGAGGGGTCGGGCATCGGTCGTTGCATGCACTACTAGGCGACGTTTGCCGTTGTAAATATCTAAGCAGAAGGTGCCAGGAAAATATATGCACAACAAACATCGCTCGGCCTTCTCGGTGACTGAATAGATCACCGAGCCACGGGTAACGTAACGCACGCACAGCGTTTGTGCCTGGCGGCCAACGTTGTCCACTTTCCAACTCGCCACGTCAAGCCAAAGCACTCCCCGTAAGCAGACGAATGTTTCTTTAATAAAAGTGTTTATTAAATGGATGTGTTGGATAGCACTCACATCATGGCTGCGTTCTTGTCATACGGCGTGTCGAACATCGCGATGGGGTTCGCGCTTCTCTTTCGGCCCGATGCGTTGTATGATAGCATCCTTGCGCATTACGTTCACCAAAAGACGGGCTTTGTACGTCCTCGACATCTACCGTATGAACCAAGAATTACTTATCATCATGTTGATAGCGTATGACAGACGTGCGTACCGCACCCGGGTTCAACAACGCGATTGCGTGCATGACTATTGCAGTCGGCGCTGGCGCGACGCACGCGAGCATGACAGGATCGCGGACGGCCCAGTCTTGCATCGGTATGACTCTCACCTTTCTAGTTTCTCGCATTTTAATTGACCGCTTCAAATAGCCTTGATGAGTGTAGTCTGGACGGTAGGAGTCGTCGCATCGTGCATTGTCAATCCCGAGATCGCGTCGGCCACGCACGTTATCGCTGCGTTTGTGGACACTGGATTTTCCATTGCGCTGCTCTGGAGTGGAGGGTTTTCTATTCCTGAGCTCGTGGGTCTGGGACAGGCTCGTGGCGGTGGGAGTGGTAGCAAGTCACGACCGCCGAGGAGGCGCTCGTAGTTAATTGTGTACGTATGTTGTATAAATTTATCTGTTGATGTCTCTGCTTGTGTAATTCATCGGTAAGCGCGGATGATGAGGTGATGACGTCATGTTATCGAGATGACCGCGCTCGCCTCTGAATCGAACCACGATGCCCGGGTATAAAAGCTGGTCGTCCGCCCCAAATGAAACCAAGTCTTACTTGTAAACGTCCCCTCGTCAGTCGGATTGGTGTTTACCACGACGATGCTAATCACTTTCTCTGCAGTTACACTCGATTTCATTTGACTCGCAATGTCGTCGCTCCCGCCTCATCCGCCTTCGGTATGTCCAGTATGCCACCATTTACTCTCTCCAAGAGCTAAACAACGTGTTCCTCGCAGCAAGAGGCCCAGATGTCGTGACCTACCCAGGGAAGACCTACATTTTCTCTATTCATCGAGACTTAATCGCTGCCGCCTAAAGCCAAATTCCAGGTCACATGACCTGGAACCACCGTAACATAACACTGCAGCCGGTAAGATCTCTCTCTATGTAACCAGCTGCACCAGCTGCACCTGTCACGTGACCCATAGCACATCACGTGACCTCTAACCACCGTAACGTAACGCTGCAGCCGGTAAGATCTCTCTCTATGTAACCAGCTGCACCAGCTGCACCTGTCACGTG
>WSTG01000662.1:0-13758 GCA_019616325.1 Ceratobasidium sp. 394
GGTCCACACACAGCTTCTGCGATCGAGACCGGTTGGTGATATAGTCCATGAACGAAGGATGAGATACACGGACAGCACGGTCGCGTTTCTGGTCAATGTAGAGCACAGACGATAGGTGTTGTATTGTGTAGCCGAGAGTGCCTTGAGATACCCGACCGCGCAAGAGCCTCGCCAGGTCGGGAACAGAGAGCGGCGTGCGAGTGGCAGTCGCGATGACGACTCCTAGACACTGAAGTACGTCGGCCAAGTCGTCTTCGTCCTCGCTTCCTGCTCCAGCCTTGATCGCAGTGGTGTATAGCTCATCGAGCTGGGCGGAGGGGTCATCTAGGTGAGCACCGGCCAAGACTTTGTTCAAGCGCCTGCATGGGTTAGGACCACGCGTGATAAATTCGCACGCTGTCCGTGCCCAGATAAACAGCCCACTCGAGCGCTCGGATAGCTCGTCGGCCGCGTCTTCGGGCCAACCACCGACCGGCTCCATCTCGTTTAACCGAGCCCGTATGAATGCCCTGATGTCGGGGAGAGAATCGTAGCCTAGAACATTATATGGCGTGTAGTCCGAGCCGAGTTGGGCAAAGCACTCTTGAATGTCTGGATCTGGCCGGCTGGTCACCACCACTCGAAGCCAAGGCACAGCTTGGGAGAGGCCATGCAAGCATGTGATCAGTTGTTTGCGAGTGTCGATGGTTCCGCATTCGTCAAGAGCATCGACAAGAACCGTGAGCACGCAAGCTGGTTGATTCGGCCCCGCAACCTCGTGTAACGGCTTAATCAGGAGTGCATCGCATAGCGGTTGGATGTGCTTCGAACAAGCTTCAGGATCATCGGCGACGAGAGCCGCAACTATGTCCCCGTAAGACTTGCATCGCAGCGCCAGATGGTAGGCAATAGTTGTTAGAACGCGATGTGGGTCACGGAGCTCGGGGTTGTCGCGCTTGCAGAAGAAGCTCGCGCCGAGCATGCCTCGCTCATCAAGCTGCTCGCATACAGACGCAGCGATAGAACTCTTCCCGAGTCCAGCCAAGCCATGAATCCAGGCTAGCTGTCGACCTCCGCTAGACTCCTGTGCCCAGGTAGTTATGTCGTGGATAATAGCCATTCGGGTATCGGGCATGCACGCCCGTGTGGGGTCATGGCCAGCCAGACGCACTGGCTCCAGCCTCGACCGAATTACTACCACAATATCACAAGTTAGTAGCTAGTATTACGACCACCCCGACGCACAAGCTTACCTTCAGTCTGTACAAGTTTGCTTTCACCCTGTACAGTCTCCAACGTCTGTGCAGCCATTCGCGTATCGAACTCCAACCTCAGTCTCTCGAATTTGATGATAAAGGCCGCTATCTGGTCCTGTACACCCGAATCGAAAGGTCCAAACGAGAGCATCTGCGCTGTGCCACATAACCACAGCCAGTTAGCTCGACGCTCAACCCAATTAAAAGGCACATACTCCAAGAATCCCGCGAGTAGAAGCCCAGAATAAATAGCGACACATCTTCGATCAAGTCCAGCATGACTGTTATGGTCTCTCCAAGATTCGCGTTGGCGAAACGCTTCACGAGCTCCAAGGAAGGTATCATCCCGGCTAGATCCTCGACTAGCTTGTTTAACTTTTTGTTCTGTTCATCCTGCTCTTCGAGGCACTGCACATGTTCGGATATCAGAGGTCCAGTTGGCCAAGCGCACCGTCGTGGATGCATACCTCCCATGCCTTTCCACACACCGCAAACGCCACCTTGGCGCCGCCAGTGGGATCCAGCTACGAATAACATGCCGTGTCAACTCTGAGTCTTGGCTGTGCCCCCGGTCGCTTGACTCACGTCGGCCATCATGCTCCCGAGTGCGAGTAGCGCCTTAAACGCGGCACCAACTCGTCCAGTTCTCTCAACGACGCCCGGCTTTGTTTCCATTCCCTGGGTTTTGGTAAACGCTTCTTGATATGCTCGTTCCGCCTGAAGCATTGTGTGGGTATGCGCAATGTAACTCACGCGGGGTTACTCACCCTCTCGCCACAAAGAATCGCCACCGTGGCGGTATATCTCCCTCCAACGCATCCTAATATATGGACTATCGATAAACTGACAACGAAGTGGCGTGTAAAACATTCATACCTGCCGACACAGTGTCTTGACCCATGACCTGCGCAATCTGATACATGGTCGATTCTCGTTTGTCCCTCACCGTATGTATCTCGATTATTACAATCGCAATCGTAGATGTCTCGTGGACATCACTACAAGGTATACACAGTTAGCGTAGTCCTAGCGTAGCGCCTGAGAACATCCTCTGACCAAGGCAAGGATAAACCACCCCAACAGAGCGGTTGGCCTTTCTTGATTGCCGGCAGCTTGTGCACCTGCTTGCCGTCCACCAGTAGCTCAATACTAATGTCGCGATTGCAGCTAGAGGGCTCGAGTTTGATCTCTACGAGCACGAGTAGCATTGAGTACACAACAGAGTCTTGTGAGCAAAGTAACCGAGTGTGCGAACCTTGTATTCTGTGCCGGATCCGCTTGCTCCCTCCACCGGGATGCTGCGACGCCATGGTGGTTGTATTAGCAGGCAGATTCTCGAGCGAGGGCTCTCGGAAGATCTGTTAGGCGCCTGCACGTTGCGATCTAGACTCAGTTGCCAATCACAGCAGCCGAAAGCCGAATAAGACATACGCGCCGAGCCATCAGCATCCTTGTCGGTTTGCTAAGAGCTGGTCAAAGATAAAGCCATTAACTCAGACAAGAGGGCTAAGTCACCTTTATTCGATTCTGTAGGAAGGTATAGCCATACTGCGCCATGACCGAGATAAGACACCCTTGCCAGATACAAATTTAAACCAAAAAGAAAAATAGACATGTTTCGACTCTTGTCCCCAGAATCAGCCGAAAGGTGGTGGCGGTCCAAACCAAGTTGTATTTCGTATTCCGCAAACATGAAACAATACTCACTAAATACACCCTGACGCGCAAGGATGGGGTTCACTTGAGCCGCACGAGCCAATATAGGCCGACAACGGAGAGAGACACAATACAGCAATTCCATTTTGTGGAACGGGTATACCTTACAGACTTTTCATTTTTCAAAAATTTTGCCACCCACCGGACGCGCCGAATACCGCTCCTCGGCACAATACTTGGAATTAGATTATTTATTTCAGTGGTACTACCGCAGGGATGTACGCAAAACGGTGGAAGAAGCTGTTTGATAACGCATATAGGCGTAGAAAATTTCTCAAGACCTGCCAACACGTCGCTATTTATGTACAAATTCACACTTAAAATCTCAAGTGTACAAAAGGTACCTAACCGACGAGCGAAATTCCCGCGGTCCGCATCTCGTTTACCGCCAGCCTGAGAGTTGTCGCAGGATCAGTCCTACCCGTCCCGCCAGCAACCATATTTTTGAGCGCTTATAGGCTCAAGCGGTGAACACGCTCGTCGTGGCCCGCACCCCTTTACTGCCGGCCTGAGAGTCGTCGCAAGATTAGCCCAGCCTGTCCCGACCGCGGGGAACAGCTCAGGATTGTATAACACTTCCGCCAGAACAGGCGTTTCTGCGCCGTGCATAGCCCAGAGTGTAGCGATAACACTCTGAGAGAATGGCAATAACACCCCGAAACCCCTGTAGATACTTCAAAACGGCTCCGATATATAACGCCTCATCCAGCAGAGCCCATCTCCAGCAGCGGCCTTATAAGCACTCAAGACTGCAAGAAATCCCATGTCGCTGTGCTGCCGTAGTAGCCGAGATAGCTTCTATTCTCCGTTCTGCGAGAACGAGCTCGAAAGGGGTTGTGAGGTTTTGCTGAGGATGATGTACATGCGCAGTGCAAGACCAGTGGGTTATTCCGAGAGTGTTCTCAAGGCCCACTTACCAGATGCTCATCTTGTTTCCAGCTTCGTTTTCAGCCAGAAATAATTGATTTAGAGGAGTGTATTTTCGTATTGTATCTACTTCAACCTTTGGGCCAGTTGAAGAGGACCTCGGCTGGGTACAAGCAGAATGGCATACGGTTCAGTCACTGTGACGATCAGGCAACCGGTCGACGCCAAGTCGAGGCGCCTCCTCCGACAAGCCTCTCAACCATGGACAGGCCGGCATTGACGGGAACTGCGGCACCAGGTAATAAAAGAAATTCCGAGATAGGGGTGCCGTCTGTTGCGCCCTCTTGTTCATTCACACTGGTGCACTGACTCGATTGCAGGTTTCCGGTCTCGATCACAATTGACTGCGGGTGAGGTACACCATGTTGTGACTTTGCAACGCCCATGCCAATACTGGGAGGACGGCGGAATGCTGCGGTGCTTCTGGAAAGGTACTCGCTGTCGGAAACTCATTCCGCCGTCGTCCGGGGGGTATGTATACCTCGCATCGCATCCAGCATGAAGCACGCCATGAATTTAAGAGGCAACGAGCCCGGAGTTGATAGCTCAGGAGTCCACTCTTAAAGGCCGCGAGAACCTAGGTACACGATATGAAGAGAATGGTGGATGTGAGTTATCGCGCAGGGGATACTTAGTACGCATATATCGAGGTTGTGGCCTACTAGATCTGCTGTCCGCTCGGCGAAGGACCTTGTGCCTCATAACCATCAAATCATTGTCAATAAATCTTGGATGATACGTGAAATGGCACCAGATGGCCTATGACCCAAGTAAAATATACGAGCCTAGGTTATACGCGCCACTACCATAGGCAAATGTGGCGGAGTCTATCCCCAGTCAAGGACATAAATACTAGCGAAATACAAATCGACGGCGGTACAAACAACTGGAAACATACAAGCTATGGGAAGAGGTTAATAGCAAGAGTGCCACAGCCGAGCACATTGTGTGGCGCGAACCAGCTCCTTGGGTTTATCTAAAGCACGGGATGCATACAATCAAAAAAATTACAAAGAAATATCTGCAATAGACAACCACAAGCTACCATGCGCAAACTTGGCAAAATCCATGACCAGTCGGCGGCGTAGGGGCACGGCAGATATACAAATTGACGAGTCATCGACCGTTCGCAAGTCTAGAGGAAGCCAAAGAAATAATCCGCCATCTGATGTGGTCACCCAGCCGTTCGACTTGCAATGGCGTGTAAGCAGAGAACTCGTCGATACAAGTTGAGAGTCAGCGCAGCCCGAGGTGACGGATATCCGAGTGCCTGGAATATGTGAATCAATGAACCGCCGATGGGAGAAAAGCAGACGAGTTGACGTACCTGGTAGGAAACGCGTCTGGAAACCTGCCCTGGCACATGTGTTTGTATCCCAGACTCGTATTGTGCAATCGTCCGACCCCGAGACGATGTGGCGGCCGTCAGGTGAGAACGCCACCGAATATATGCAATAGAAAAAATCATCCGAGTGACCACGCAGCGGCTCCAGCAGCGGAGCACCGGTTGCCGCGTTGGACACCTGTATTGCGAATTTCTGCGAGCCGGATACTATGTGACGGCCATCGGATGAGAATACAACAGAGCACATATGGCCCAAACCACCCTCCGGCCACTCGAGAAGCACTGTGCCCGTTTCTGCATCCCACACCCGCACCAAGCTCCACTCCCAGTGATATCGTCCTGAAGAGAGAGAGACGATCCGATGGCTGTCGGGTGAGAATGCAACAGACAACACCGGATTCGGATGTTGCAACGGTTCGAGAACCGCAGCGCCGGTCTTTGCATCCCAGATCCGCACTGTCTTGTCACTGGAGCCAGAAGCAATACGATGTCCATCAGGAGAGAGCGCCACCGAGTTCACCTTGCCAGAATGACCCTGCAACGGCTCGAGCAGTGTGACACCCGTCTCCGCGTCCCACACTCGGATTGTCTCGTCGTTGGAGCCCGAGATGACACGATGACTGTCGGGTGAGAACGCGACAGAGTTCACCACATCCGAATGACCATGGAGCTCGAGTAGCCCAACGCCAGTCTTCGCATCCCAGAGCCGTAGTGTCTTGTCTTCAGAGCCAGAAACGATACGATACCCATCAGGCGAGAATGCGACAGAATAAACCTCGGCGGAATGACCGTGCAGAGGCTCAAGCACCGCATCACCTGCCTCTGCGTCCCATACTCGCACCGTTTTGTCCTTGGAGCTAGAGACGATCCGGTGGCCGTTAGGAGAGAATGCAACAGACCGCACGGGACCCGAGTGACCCTGTGGGGACTTGGACTTCACGTTCCTCATTTCTACGTCCCATATCCGCAAAGTCATGTCCCCAGAGCCTGAGGCTAGGCGACGGCCGTCGGGCGAGGGAGCGACAGACATCACGTCGCTGGAGTGACCTAGCAGTGGGTTGACCAGCTCGGTGCCTGTCTCTGCATCCCAGATCCGAACAGTGTTATCTGAAGAGCCGGAAAAGATAAGGCGGGAGTCGGGCGAGAACGCAACAGAGAGCACCTCGTCAGAATGTCCTCGCAGTGGCTGTAGCAATACGGCTCCGGTCTCTGCGTCCCAGATCCGTACGGTCTTGTCATCAGAGCCCGAGACTATGCGACCCCCGCCAGGCGAGAATGCGGCGGACAGTACCTGACCCGAGTGGCCACGTAAAGGTTCAAGCAACGCGGCGCCTGTGGCTGCGTTCCACACCCGCACTGTCCAGTCCCTGGAGCCAGAGACGATGTGATGGCCGTTGGGTGAGAACACAACAGAACATACGGTATCCGAGTGACCTCGGAGCTGGAGTAGTTCAATGCCCGTCTTTGCGTCCCAGATCCGCACCGTGTTGTCTTCGGAGCCAGAAACGATACGATGCCCACTAGGAGAGAATGCGACCGACCTCACCCATTCAGAATGACCCCGCAGTGGCCCGAGCAGCGCAACTCCTGTTTCTGCATCCCACACTCGCACTGTCTTGTCTAGGGAGCCAGAGACGATGCGACGACTGTCGTGAGAGAACGCCACGGACCACACTTGGCTCGAATGACCTGGGATTGGATCGAGCAGCGTAGCGCCCGTCTCTGCATCCCACACTCGCACCGTGCCGTCCAGAGAGCCAGTTGCGATGCGACGACCGTTGGGAGAGAACACAGCCGCGAATATTTCGCTCTCAGCCGATATGGTTCGCAGACATGGTGTCCATTCCTGCTCCGCGCCTTCTATGATAGCAACCGTATTCGGAAAGTACTTCCGCATGCGTTGCACCATCTTCGAGTTCTCTGGAGCTAGTGGAAATGCGGACACGTACAGGTGCGGCGTGCTTTCGGATATTGGATCGTAGAACGACAGAACGAAACGGTACACATCGTGTGCGTACGACTGGCAGTCCTCTGAGGTATCCTATGAAGCCTTTAATACCAGATTTGATCATTTGTGAGACCGCAAGGCACTCACCACGGTCCGGCTTAGCTCCAGCAAGCTTGAAAGCGCTACACCCAGCTTTCCTAGCAAACTTAGCGCTTCGATCCAGTATAGTAGCTGGGGTTCAAACAAGAATGCTCGCAGTGGGTCATCCAGTGGTTGTTCACGAGCCATGACTAGGTGGCTAGTCCAATACACGCAACTGTAGCTGAGGTGGCCGCCGATTGCATCCCGAACTCGTGCATCCAGACCCGGGACCTCCTGATTCAGCAGGTGCGACGTTTCAAGGCCACACATGTTGAACCGAAGCTCTTTCGTCATTGTTTCCAAGCAGCACTCTGCAAGCATCGCGTTCTGTTCTTCGAGGTCCACGCACAGCTCCTTTGATCGAGATTTGTCGGTGATGTAGTCCGTGAACGAAGGATGGGATACACGGACAGCGTTGTCGCGTTTCTGGTCTACGTAGAGCACAGACGACAAGTGCTGTACAACGGAGTCGAGAGTGCCTTGAGATATTCGACCACGCAAGAGTCTTGCCAGGTCGGGAACAGAGAGTGGCGCGCGAGTGGCAGTCGCGATGACCACTCCTAGGCACTGAAGTACGTCAGCCAAGTCGTCCTCGTCCTCGTTTCCTGCTCCAGCCCTGATCGCAGTCGTATATAGTTCATCGAGTTGGGCGGAAGGGTTGCCAATGTGAGTGCCAGCCAAGACTTTGCCCAAGCACCTGCGTCGATTATGACTGCGCATGATAAATTCGCATGCTGTCCGCGCCCAGATGAACAGCCCTTTCGAGCGCTCGGATAGTCTCTCGACTGCATCTTCGGGCCAATCGTCGGCTCCTTCCATCTTTTTGAGGCGGGCCCGTATGAACACGCTGACGTCGGGGAGAGAATCATAGCCGAGGACATTATATGGCGTATAGTCCGAGCCGAGTTGGGCAAAACACTCTTGAATGTCCGAGTCCGGTCGACTGGTCACCACCACTCGAAGCCAGGGCACAGTCCGAGAGAGGCCGAGCAGGCACGTGATGAGCTGTTTTCGGGTGTCGACGGTACCGCATTCATCCAGAGCGTCCACCACAATCGTCAACACACGACCTGGCTGGTTCGGCTCCGAGGCCGCTTTCAACGGCTTGACTAGTAGCGCGTCGTACAGCGGCTGGATATGCTGCGAGCCCACTTCCGGATCCGCCTTGACCACAGCCGCAACTGCTTCCCCGTAGGGCTTCCATCGCAGCGCTAGTCGATAGGCGATACTTGTCAGAACTCGATGAGGATCGCGCAGCCCGGGGTTGTCGCGCTTGCAGAAGAAGCTTGTGGCGAGCATACCTCGTTCATCAAGCTGCTCGCATACGGACGTGGCGATTGAACTCTTGCCGAGTCCAGCCAACCCATAGACCCAAGCCAGTTGTCGCCGTCGATCGGATTCCCGAACCCACACGACTATATCGTTGATGATGGCCGCTCGGGTACCAGGCATACACGTTCGTGTGGGATCGTAGCCGGCCTGGTCCACCGGTTTCAACCTCGATCGGATCACTACCAAAAGATCGTCAGTCAGTAATTAACTAGCAGACAATTATTTTGGTATACAGCCTTACTGTCAGCCTGTGCAATGTTCAATATTTCTGTAATATCCGTAGCCCGTGCAGTCTCCAATGTCTGTAGGGTATCCAACGCCTGTACGGCTTCCAGAGTCTGTGCGGCCATTCGAGTCTCAAATTCCTCCTTGAGACTCTTGAACTTCTCGATGAATTCTTGTGTCGGATCTGGTGGACCCGAATCGAAAATGCTAAACGAGAACAGTTTTGCTGTGTCATGCCATACACCCGGTCAGCCCAACAGCATGCATGATCCAATCACTACGTACTCCGATAACTCCGTGAGTAGAACCTCACGATGAACAATGACACGTCCTCGATCAGGTTTAGCATACCCATCACGGTCTGCCCAAGATTCGCGTTGGCCAGGCGTTTCACAGACTCGATCGGGGGTATCATCCTGCCGAGATCCTCCACGAGTTTATGAATGTCCTCGTTCTGCTTATCTTGCTCCTCGACAAGCTGGATCCGTTCAGGCACAACGCATCACAGAGTCCTTTCGTCAACGCAACGCTAAATTCACTAATACGAGTACGCACCTCCCATGCTTTTGCACAGACCACGAACGCCATCCTGGTACCCCCGCTAGGATCTAGCTACAAGTCGTATCATATCAGAGCCTGCACTGAGCTATGGTCATAGCAAATGTGCTAACCTTGGTCATAGTGCTCCCAAGCATAAGCAGCGCCTTGAAGGCAGCTCTCGCCTTTCCCGTCTTGCCTGGTACGTTCACCTGTGACTCTAGCTGCTGGACTTTGGCGAAAGCCTCTCGATATGCTCGCTCTGCCTGGAGCATCACGTAAGCGTACATCCCCCAACATATAACGTGACGCACCATTTCGCTGTTTAGGAACTCGACCTCCACTGCGTACTTTCCGTTTCCACGTCCTACGGTTGAGTTGCAGGTGAGTTCACAAGATGCCAGAATCATGATTAGAACGTTCATACCAATCGACCAGCTATCATGCCCCAGCACTCGTGGTATTTGATATTTATGTAACTCGGTACGGTCACGAGTCTTGTGTATCTCATCGACCTGGACTGTGAGTGTCGAGTTCTCATGCACGTCACTACGAGTAACGAGGTGTTAGCGCCACCGACGAACGACATGGGAGAGAGTTGAAGCTGACCATGGCAAAGGTAGATCGTCCCAGCGCAGCGTTTGTCCTTTTTGCACTCTTCGTAGTTTGTGCACTTTCTTGTCGTCCACGAGCAGAGTGATGGCAACGTCGTAGGAGGATGTTGCTGGGTCGAGTGTGATCGCTGAGGTGGGGAACATGTAATTGATAGTAACTGTGTAATAATAGAATATACACACCTCGTAAGCGATGCCTAAACTTCTTGGAGACACCGGTCAGGCTCTGCGACGCCATGGTGGTTGTGGCGAGAAGAACGCTGGGCGGGGGTACAGCATATCTAAAACTGGGTCTGCTAGACGCCGACACGTTGTGTCCAGTTGCCAATTGCAACAACCGAAAGTCGGATAAGACATACTCGCCGAGGCATTAGTTCCCTTGCCAGTTTGCCAAAAGCCGGCCAGAGACGAAACCATCAACCCAGACAAGGCGACTAGAGTAACCTCATTCGACGTATAGGAGGGTGTAGCTCTGCTGTGCCATAACCAAGGAAATACTTGCTTGCTAGATAAATAGTTGAACCAAAAGACAAATTAGACATATTTCGGTTCTTGTCTCCAGATACAAGACGAGCCGTGAAGGTGGTGGTCCAAACTCAATTCTATTTGGTGTTGATCCGCAAACATGAGACAAATACTCGCCAAACATAGTCGGAAACACGTTACACTCTGCTGCCGTCGCGGGCAGTGTATGTATGCAGCAGGAGAGGAGGCAAGAAGCCCGGAGTTGATCGCTCAGGAGTCCACTCTTGAAGGCCGCGAGAACGTGGATAGACTATATGAAGGGAGTGGTGGATGTGAATCGTCCCACGGGGAACGCTGCGCATATATCAAGGTTGTGGTCGACTAGCTCTCTTGTCTGCTCGGCCAAGGTCTTTGTGCCTCACGACCGACCCACTATCAACGAGTCTTGCACGACACCGGCGGTGACGCAAGACGGCGCATGACTTTAGTAAAGTAAGCGAGCCTAGGTTATACGGGTCGCTACTACGGGCAAATGTGGTGGAATCTATCCCGGGTTTACGACATAAATATGTAGCGAAATACAAATTGACGCCGAATGCCAGAAGAAATAACCCCCACCATGGCGACGTATCCTCCCAAGCGCAGAGCTATGTGCAGCCAACCGCAAGCATACAAGCTCGGGGAATATAGTAAATAGCAAGAGTGTCGCAACCGAGCATATTGTATGGCGCGAACCAGCTCCATAGACTTATCTAAAGTACAAGATGCATACGGTCAAAAAACATTACAAAGAAATATCTGCAACAGACAACCACGAGCTACCATGCGCAAACTTGGCAAAATCCATGACCAGTCGGCGGCGTAGGGGGACGGCAGATATACAAATCGACGAGTCATCGACCGTTCGCAAGTCTGGAGGAAGCCAAAGAAACAATCCGCCGTCTGTTGTGGTCACCCAGCCGTTCGACTTGCAATGGCGTGCAAACAGAGAACTCGTCGATACAAGTTGAGAGTCGGCGCAGCCCGAGGTGACTGGTATCTGGGTGCCTGGAATATGTGACTCTATGAACGACTGAGAGGAGAAAAGCAGATGAGTTGACGTACCTGGCAGGAAACGCGTCTGCGAACTTGCCCTGGCACATGCGGTTGTATCCCAGACTCGGATTGTCCCATCGCTCGCCCCCGAGACGATGCGGCGGCCGTCGGGCGAGAATGCCACCGAATGTATGTAATCATCGAAAAAACGAACCAAGTGACCACACAGCGGCTCCAGCAGCAGAATGGTGGTTTCTGCGTCCATCACCTGCATCCCATAATCCTGCGAGCCAGATACTATGTAACGGCCATCGGGTGAGAATGCAACAGAACGCATATGGCCCGAACGATCCTCCAGCCGCTCGAGAAGCACTGCACCCGTTTCCGCATCCCACACCCTCACCAAGCTCTTGTCCTGTGGAAAATTATTTGGAGAGAGAGAGACGATACGATGGCTGTCGGGCGAGAATGCAACCGACCACACCGGATATAGATGTTGCAGCGGGTCGAGAAGCACGGCACCGTTTTTTGCATCCCAGATCCGCACTGTTTTGTCACTGGAGCCAGAAGCAATACAACCTCCATCGGGCGAGAGCGCCACCGAGTTCACATCATCGGAATGGCCCTGAAGCGGCTCGAGCAGTGCGACACCTGTCTCTGCATCCCACACTCGGATTGTCTTGTCATCGGAGCCCGAGATGATGCGATAACCGTCGGGTGAGAACGCCACAGAATTCACCACATCCGAATGGCCATGGAGCTCGAGTAGCCCAACACCAGTCTCCGCATCCCAGATCCGTAGTGTCTTGTCTTCAGAGCCAGAAACGATACGGTACCCATCAGGCGAGAATGCGACAGAGTACACCGTGCCAGAATGACCTTGCAGGGGCCCAAGCACCGCATCACCCGTCTCTGCATCCCACACTCGCACCGTTTTGTCCTCGGAGCCAGAGACGATCCGGTGGCCGTTGGGAGAGAATGCAACAGACCGCACGGGATCCGAATGAACTTGTGGGGACTTGGACTGCACATTCCTCATTTCTATATCCCATATTCGCAACGTCTTGTCCCAAGAGCCTGAGACTAGGCGACGGCCGTCGGGCGAGGGAACAACAGACAACACGGAGTTAGAGTGACCTAGCAGTGGCTTGACCAGTTCGGTGCCTGTCTCTGCATCCCAGATCCGTACCATGTTATCAAAAGAGCCGGAGAAGATGAAGCGGCAGTCGGGCGAGAACGCAACAGAGAGCACTCCGCCGGAATGACCTCGCAGTGGCTGTAGCAGCGCAGCTCCGGTCTCTGCATCCCAGATCCGTATGGTCTTGTCCTCAGAGCCCGAGACTATGCGACCTCCATCGGGTGAGAATGCGACGGATCGTACCTCAGCCAAGTGACCACGTAAAGGTTCAAGCAACACGGCGCCTGTGTCTACACTCCATACACGCACTGTCTTGTCGGCGGAGCCAGAGACGACGCGATGGCTGTCAGGTGAGAACACGGCAGACCACACGGCACCCGAGTGGCCTTGGAGCTGGAGTAGTTCAACGCCCGTCTTTGCGTCCCAGGTCCGCACCGTCTCGTCATAAGAGCCAGAGGCGATACGATGTCCATCGGGTGAGAATGCGACCGACATCACGAAGTTAGAATGACCCTGCAGTGGCCCGAGCAGCGCAACTCCTGTCTCTGCATCCCACACTCGCACTGTCTTGTCGAAGGAGCCAGAGACGATGCGATGACTGTCATGAGAGAACGCCACAGACTGCACCCAGTTCGAATGACCTCGAATTGGCTCGAGCAGCGCAGCACCCGTCTCTGCATCCCACACTCGCACCATGCCGTCAAAGGAGCCAGTTGCCATGCGGTGACCGTTGGGAGAGAACGCAGCCGCGTAGACTCGACTCTCCGCCGATATGGTCCGCAGACATGGTGTCCATTCCTGCTCCGGGCCTTCAATGATAGCAAACGTGTTCGGAAAGTACTTCCGCATACGTTGCACCATCTTCGAGTTCTCCGGAGCTAGTGGAAGTGCGGACACATACAGGTGCGGGGTGCTTTCGGATATTGGATCGTAGAACGACAGAATGAAACGGTAGACGTCGTGTGCGTATGACTGGCAGTCCTCTGTGATATTCTGTGAAGACTTTAATACCAGATTTGATCATTTGTGAGACCGCAAGGCACTCACCACGGTCCGGCTTAGCTCCAGCAAGCTTGAAAGCGCTACACCCAGCTTTCCTA
>WSTG01000663.1:0-15039 GCA_019616325.1 Ceratobasidium sp. 394
TAACTGTTAGTTACTGGTTAGTTACTAGCGGTAACCCTAGACAAGTAAGTTACATCTTCAAGGATCCCGCACTCTACCGGGCAGCCAGATGTCGTACATCTGCTAAATCTGCGCCTGTAAGTTGAATTCATCAACATTCACACAATTCATTCATACGTGCAACAGGTGTTGGTGCGCGGCATTGTGTTAGTTTTCAGTGATTTGAAATCGAACAGTTACTAACGTGCGCCACCAGTGGCTCTAAACTTTCACCCTGGCCACACATCCGCCACCTCCTCGCTTCAGGCTCTGAGAGACGTGGCAAATAATACTCTGCTACCCGGTTACTGCCACCGACATAGCTCGCATAAAACACCTTATGACATGTGAGTTCCCTGATGCGAGAGGAATTCGATCGGCCTTTTACACTGTTAACGTCTGTCCACAGATTTTTGAAGGTCAACGATCATTCTGAATGTCTTCGAATTTTGTGCGAGACTCTGCCTCACGAACGAGTCGTACTTCTATCGGATGGCCGAGAGGCAGTGTATCCGACAAACTCCATGTCTGACGTCCAGATCATCCGATACATTAAACCTTCTGCTGTGTACGGTGTTTTGCTTAAAATGGCTTGAATCGGTTGCCAGAGTTCAAGATAGCGTTCCATTCAATTCTCGCTCTTGTATTTTGATTGGCGCTGTAAACTTTGATTCTTGCGAGACGTTACCTGTTCCCGCCCCCCCCCCCCTCCCCGATTCTGAGAGCAAAATGTAAACTTGATTCCAGATGATTTGGTTATGCTCAATTCGGCAACAATTTTTACCAATTGTAATGCCGGGTTGTGCTGGTGTAAGACCGGAGTGATGGTGCCAGTTGTGGCTTCTCGGACTTAAGGGGGGTCGTGCCAGACAGTACTCTAAAGTTCACTCGAATTCCCACGGAGGGTAAGTACATGAAAGCCCCATATTTATCCTCCATCCTATACGTTTCTAACCCTTATCCGTCCATCCTGGCCTTTCTTTCCCGTTCGGCCGACCGCGAGTGTGCCTGGCGCTTGTGTCATGACCTGTTTTGATGCCACGCCGCATCGACTAGCCTTCTTGTCAGAAGAGCCGCTCTGGGCTCCAGCGGTACAACTGTACCCCTAGTCCTACCCCGCTTCACCTGCCCAAAAATCTGCGACTATGCGAGGCTACCTCTACAATGCTACTTTTGCGTACCTTTAGGATTCTTCGTTCGCCAGCTCTCGCTCTGATAGCCTTATCATTACACGAATTAGAGTTTTACATTTCATCGCGAATTTTTTCTAGGTCCGGTCGTCTGCTAGGCAAGTCACCGGAATCTTGGATCGATTACATATTGATCTCAACGGGTGCTACTCCAGTGTGACTATGGATCTCTTTAATCACGAGGGAGAAGGGGAACATATATTACAAGTCCCTGGTTTTAACATTGCTTTCACCACGAGAAGCTTTCCTCATAGAACCCAATTTTATCCGCCGGGATGTCATTCCCAAGACAATCAACGCATGCCGTGCGAACCTGATCTACCATCCCTGCCGGCCCACAAACAAAGAACGCAACACGCCCAGTGCGATCCATTCGAGCCTCTTCTCGTACGAGTTTGCTGAGGTCCGGACGCAGACCTGGGGCATCTTGTGTCTCCTCTCCGCTGACGCCCGTGTAGTAGATCCTAGCGTCAATATTTCCCGGGAGCATGGACCGCACCGACTTGATGAGCCCCGCGTCGCGCGAAGCCCAGACGAGGGTGGCGTGCCGGCCGCGAGAATTGAGATCCCGGGCGTACGCGAGTGCGGGGGTGACGCCTATCCCCCCAGCCACGAGTATCACGTTCTCGTACAAGTGCAAAGGATAGGGCTCTCCATATGGACCTTCGAGGGAGATAGGTACGTCGGTCGCCTCACCAGCCGCCAATAGATGATTCAATAGAGCTCCAGTTGCGCCCGAGTGCGGTTTGACAAGCATCGTGATACAAGGACGGACGGCGGGTTGAGCCCCTGCTTCTGCCTTCTTCATGTCGCTCCCCTTGGATGTGCTTTCCTGGTCGCTCGAGTTTGATGCGTCGACTTCGGCTTCGGACAGCACCCATGTTGCGACCGAGAAGGGATGATTCTCCCACGGCCGACGAGGTTGCAGGGTAGGGAAATATGCGAAGTAGTACGTTCCGGGCTTGACGAGGTGAGGCTCCAGGCGAGGGAAGACGGTGAGCTTGATGATGTTCTGAGCCGAGCTCGGGACAAGCTCTGCTATCGCCGAGCCACTCGCTGAAATAAATTATTTTCAGATATTAAATTCTAAAACCGGCTTGTTGGAAACGTACTATGTCCGATGCTGCCCTGCAGCCCATTCATCCAGACCGAGATAAACCGCAAAGAACGATCCGCAAGCCAGATACCAACGGCTACATAACTAAACAGAGACATCGGGTCAGTTTGACCATCGTGATCTTAACCCGTCAATGCTCACATCCAGTTGAGATAACCGTATCGCCAGTTGAATCGGAAAGTCATATGATAGTAGCATCCGACAATCGTGAAAGCAGCAAACAAAACATGTAACACCAGGAATATTTCGTACGACCATCGCCGGAACGGAAGAACCGCAAAGCCGACCATGAGGCATAAGACCACAGTCGCGACAAAACCTAAGTATCATTAAGTCGAGCAAGTTCGGTTATTGGTTGAATTAGACTGACCCCACTGCATGTAGAGCATCGCTCCTTCGGACCTGAATTGGGACCAATCTCCTGTGTTCCAGTACCATTGCACCGTCCACCCGACGCTATGAACGACCGCTTGGAAAGCACACATTCGTGCTACGATGCGTGGCAGGTGTCAGTTCCGCACCTCCACAAATTCAACAAGATGAGTATATGCACTTACCGACCCATCGATGTAATGTGAGCATCGTCGTTGCACTCCATCCGGTCAACCATAGAAGTGGGTTATTCCTTTTTGTCGTTGTATGCGGGCTTTAGCTTTGACTACAACGGGGCAAGAGGAGGCTTACCTTGCTGACAGCAAAATCGTCAAAGGGATAAGCGCAAATGATATTAGACCGGCCCGGTTTGCCACAAAACCCATCATCTCCTGACGCCGGTTGACCGCCCAGTTGTTTGGTTGCACAGACTTGTACGGGACCGAGTTTGCGATCGCCGTCGCTCCGACAAAAAAGACGAGAAACAGAAGCATGAGGCGGGAAGGTAGGTAGCCAAGCCCTCGTAGCATAGGAGCACTTTGTGCGCCATTGAAGAGCGCGGGCAGGATGAAGTGTTTTTGCGTCATCGTAACAAACTTGGAGGAGCGAATGGAATTTGGGCGGTATGGTCGGCGAAGCATGAACCGAGATAGCTTGTGTATGGCGCCAAGCATGAGCACGCCGAGTATGACAAACACTAGAATATAGCTAATGGTGATGGATAATTGAATCAGCTGATAAAACGGTCGGATAATGATTATACTTACGACATGCGTTGGTGCCAGCGTTCGTTCCAAGCAAACGCCTGGGCGGTCGCGTAGTCGAAGTCGTACACTTCGTCCCAAACACGCGTAGTTTGATTCAAGGTCTTCATGCCTACAGGTGCGAGCGGCGGCTCGGCTGTTGGCATAACCTCCAGAAGAGCGGGCCATTTCGAGTCCCGGTCGACTTGTAGCCACGTCCAGTAATGTTCGACCTCGTGCCAGGGCTCGGCAAAGCAGCGAGTCTTGAGGCAGTATGCGACGCTTTGCAGATACGGCTCATATGAAGCTTGGCAGTCCGCAAGAACTCGAGCTGGTATATTGAAATAAATTAGAGCAGGCTTGTGAAGAGGCGTTGAGTTGGCTTACAAATGGCGTGATGATGCTGCTTCATCGGCGGAGTACATGGTAGCTTCCAAGCGTCGATGACGCCGTTGCATGACTCGCCACATTGCAGTTGAAACATGGTTAAGCCAAGACGAGCACACGACGAACAAAATGGGGGAGAGAATGCAAGGGGGGGACGCTGGGGGCTTGGGAATATGGGCGCGGTGCTGCTTAAAACGGACCATTCGGATGCTTGGTACAGCATGTGAACTTGGCAAATGCCGTGATGCCCAGAGCCAAGCCAGATCGTGTAGCTCAAATATGCATCCGAGCTTATCCCAGGAGGTGGGATCTGGTGCGAGGATCGAGTTCGACGCTTTTCCACCCCCTTGGTGCATGTACTATTGTTGCGAGGTTCCTGGCAGAGTTTTGGGGTAGGATGGGTCTATAGACAAAGCTGGAGACCATATGGCCGTTCAAAATTTGTGGGAGGTTATGGAGTAACTATGCAAGGTCGGATAGACTTCGTACTCGCTCATCGCGTTCGGCGCTAAAATGCCTCAAGCGCCGGGAGCTATTTGTGCGACCATCGGAGAGCGACATCCGGGGTCCCACGGCTACGGCTTCCAGAAAACCAATCATTAGGTCCCTGAAGTTATCACGAAATGGTACAGCAGTAAGATATTCACGTGTCGTGCGGTTTCTAGTAAATTGCGATTACGGCCACTCTATCTCAGCCCACCCTGCAGTGGGTCATTATAAAAGATACTGGGAATCCAACTTGTCCCCCATCTCCACTGCGCGACGTGATTTCTCGTATACATCCTCATATGGAGATGCCACACATGCACGACGGATCCTCCAACCCGACAGACTCGAGCATGTCTCATATGTGTTCGGTAAGCTTTACCTGAATACGTTTCCATTTCTCATGAGGTCTCACGCGCTCGGTGTTAATGTAGATGAGTATGGTGCGAAATCCCTTAGCCTCCTCGACACTATATTGCTCACAATTTATTTCTCTCTTAGCTCTGGAATTGGAGTACTATCGACGCGTGCTTCGTCTCTGAACAATGGCATGTTAGAAACGAAGGTTCGCTCTCGCAAAGCTCAAACTTGCCAATTGAGCTAATTTTGCGGATAGTCGCATTCGCGTTTTCTATTATCAGTATCTTCTTGATTGCTTTCCTCATCGAAGGCACTCGCCGTATGGCCCGCAACTACGATCGTATGCTGAGCGCTAAGCATGGCTCCGCGAGTAAAACTACCAGGTCCGTATTGTGAGGCATATATGCGAGTTAAAACCAGATGACTAAACGCCAACTTGTTGAATTAAGTGCCCCTCTACGACCTACACTTCGGGAGCAGCTCGTGCGTGGTGCTTTCTACGGCGTACAGTTCAGCGCTGCCTACCTCCTTATGCTCATTGCTATGAGCTACAAGTACGCCTTATTTTGCTCATTTGCGGAAATACACACCTGACCTTCCACGGTGCCTTAGCGGCTTTGCAATTTTTGCCATCTTCTTGTAAGCGGAACCCGGCCCCTGTTTGGTGCCCGTTAAAGTTAATATTTTTCAGGGGTGGAACGGCAGGATACATCATATTTGGGGTGGATACCCTAAACCTCGCATCCATCGAAGCATCCAGCGAGGCAGTTCGTGCTGGAGCCTGTTGTTAGCACAGACAAATGGGTAATTTCCTACACCCATTGATTCACCAGGGGGTGAGGTTGTAGTCCAACTTCTGAATTTTGTGATTTTCCTTCTCGATTCCGGTTCACGTACTAGATCTATCGTTTGGAACGTTCCCTCTCAACAAGATACAGTGCTGACATCCCTGTATGCGCTGTACCTTGGTATGAAACGCAACCATTATCCGGTACAATAAGCATCCGAGTTGACGAGCTTACTCCGAGATTTGAGGCTATTCAGCCGTTGCAATCAATTATATATGAGGCCTCACTGCGCCAAGTTACTTCAGGTTTAACAACAATTGTATTATCCAATTTATTTTTGAGCTGTTTTTGCTTCTACACATTCCAGACTTTGGACACGGCAATTCTCAATCTTCATCATGATAATATCCTCTGCTCCCACCGCTTGAAGATGATCCATCACCACCGCCACCCTCTCTTGCTCCACCATACTGCTTACCGCAACCCACTCTTTCCCATCCAGGGAGCTCATTGTAGCGGACCGCCTGCCTGGTGTAATCTCCTTGGCTTGCGCAAGATCCGTTCGCCGGACGTTGTACTGGCACAGCATGTACTTGGAAGACGCGACCACCCCCGCAAGTCGTGACTTCAGTTGTTCGACAAGCGTAGACATGTGCGGTTTCCTAGGACGCGGGGACAGAATGAGTACGGCTTCGCTCGACATGATCGTGCTAATGGGTTTAAGACCAGCTACTCGTATAGTTTCACCAGATTCTGTGCCACTAGTCAGCTTTATCCCGGTTCGGACGGCAGCAGGATGGACTTACCAACTAGGTCAACTATGGGACAATATAGGTGTTATGGTCTTGGGTGTCAGCGTCGCCAGGGTACTTGAATGAATCGTTGCGTACCGATTCCCTCTGCCAGTCCAAGAGTGCACGCGGTCTCCACACTCCCACTAAGATATTCGATCTTAGTCTTGGTGTCCATCCGCCTGTCAATTTTGCCAAAATGTTCGCCCGCGATAGTCTCGAAGCTCGTCGCAATCCTTTTTCCTGCCAAATCTTCCTCGCGTTCGATCTTGCTGTTTACTGGCACCTGAACCTGGAGTTTGCACCGACCGAACTCAAGCAGCAACATTTCCTTTGTCAAAGATTGCATCCCTGATTCGAATACCACATCTTGGCTTGTAATACCGATATCGACATTGGACTCGCCCACGAACCGGGGTATGTCGGCTGTGGGCAAAAACACACTACATGACATTGATTGTGAACTGAATTGCTGCCTGGTATGTCTCGTAACTCATAGTGTGATGGGCAGGTTCTTGACGACGCAGATGTCGAGCCTGTTCGGCTTCGTAAACTGCAAGTCGGCACCTTTAGGAACACGGTTAATCACGAGCGAAGATAAGTATCTCCGATTTAACGTTACTTACGTCTCAACAGATCCATGCATTTGTCGTGCAACCGGCCTATACACCGATACTTGAGTGATGCGAACTCTTCGCAGTTGAATCGCTCACCCTTTTTAGGTACCGCAAAAAGCAACCGGTCATCGAAGGAGTTTGAAATAACCGAAGGCGAAGGTATTAGGATGGACGACGACGCGAGTTTGGACGCTTGGGTTGGGGCTAGGGTATTGTGTATATTACCGTCCGACTTTGTGGCGTCAACTTTCAGAGCTCGGGGAACGGCGGGATTGGTGCCTCTAGTTTCGAGGGCGGGGAGATGCGCAAGTGGTAAACCATCTTTGAGCTCGGGGGACTCAGTAGTGTCGACCTCGGCGCAAGGAATCTCATCGATTGTTGCAATCTCGCTGGCTGGTCGACTGATAGATGGAGTGTGGTTCCGCGAGAAGATACTGGACCGGGAAGGGAAGGTGGTACCGTCTTGCCGAATCACATTTACAAATAAGCGTCCTAAATCAATTCTCAATTGATCGATTGAATAGGAAATACGCGGCAAAAGGCCTCTTACCTGGTGTAGGGATAAACGAACTGGGAGACTACCAAGTAACAGGGGTGACCTTGTCGTATGGAATCTTGGTAACGTCAGGAAAACATCGATACCAGTTGCAACTGGCTGCAACCGGCTGCAACCGCTGATTTTGCGAAAACCGGCCACTGTAGGAAGTCGCGGGATTTAGGTTAGGTCCCCTGGACTTCCCTGGATTTCTCGGCAGTCCGGACAGGAATTTGGAGCAGTCCCGTCAAAAAAGAAGTCCAGAAGCGTCCATTTTGGAACACCTAAGGAACCGCTTTTGGACTTTAGAAGTCCTTTCTGGACTCTAATTTGGAGTCCTGGACCGAATAGAGTCCTTCGGGGCCCGGCACTCAGGGACTCTTAGAATCCCTTGGACTTAATGAGTCCAGTTCTGGACTCTAAGTCGGCATCACGGACCGAATCCAGCCCTTCGGGCCCGGTGCTAGGGACTTATAGAGTCCCTCGGACGTGATGAGGTCCAGGCACGCATGTTAAAGGTTGAAGTAAAAATATATACGCATAACTTAAGAGGGCCGAGTTACATGTCAAACAGACCACGACGAGAGACGAGCGATGAACAAAAATAACAGATGATGGATGGCGAATGAATAATAAAAGAACAAAAGAATAAACGGCTGCGAGGAGCGAAAGGCAAGGGAAAAGAACGAGGGGACCCAGAACAAATGGAACGGGTGGAAAGGAACAAAAAATTAATCCAGGTCGAGGTCGGGGTTTCCTTCCTCATTGTTGAACTGCGTCCGCGCGCCCTTGGTCCGGTCAATAATTGCCCATGTATTCCGACCGCCGACCTTTATCCTCCCAACAGCCGCATGCACCGTCCCGAGGTGGATAATCTCCGGGGTATCTAACCGGTTATATGTAACAAGTGGAGTCCGGGGGTCCGTGGCATCGAGTCCCCGTGTGTTACACTCTTGGACGTGGACGAGCAAGTATGGACTCCGAGCGTTTGTCCTTGGCGACAATTAGAACACGTAACAGCGGTTAGGTTTAGCACTTACGCCGGATCCTGGATCCACTCGACGTAAAATACGTCTTGCACACGGCCGTAGTGTATCACGCGGATGGGATGATCCCTCCGGTGCCGTAAGCGGGCATTGCGATCTGGCAAAAGCTCGTACTAGCCAACGATATGTTAGTAATACAAGTCACGGCGAAAAGGAACGATGCGAGACACGCACCCGTATAAATGAGTTATCACGTGCGATTGGGTTTCTCTGAATCAGGTCGGCCACGCGAACCCGATCCCCCAGACCCGCCATGCGGAACCGGCCAAAGCGAACGAGTGTGTCCCAGTCGATCCGATCACGCAGTTGTTGCTCCGTGAGCCCTGGGGCCTCCACGAGTCCAAAGTACCTAGTCATACGTCGCTTAAGTTGGTTAGTTGCACGATACCTACGATTAACCGGCTGGCCGAGAACATAGTCTGGAACTTGAAGGAGGGCAATAAATTAGCATGTATATGCATAGGTGAGATAGAAAATACGACTCACGGAAGTCGTATATCTCCTCTTTCGAGGAGATAAGCTCTCCGGCTCGGAGGGTTAACCTGGTAATCGGCCTGATGAGCGCGGGGATGTCGTACACACGCGACACAACTTGCATCTGTGCGCGCCGTCGAATAAAGTTGTCTAGGTATTCGTAAGGCCGGACCCGATTCGAGAAGGCTGGTCGGAGGACATGACCGCAGAACCGCTCCATGACGAACGACCACGTGACCGAGGGAGGGCCGGTCTGCCGGATGTAGTGCGGTATATGAAGGAGTGCGTGTATCGTAAGCACGCAAGCCGGGAGGCGGTCGTGCTCGTACTGGTAATAAAGTCTAAATGCAATAAAATTAGCAAAAAAAGTAAAGGTCGACATGCTACTAACCTTTCATATTCCTGAACCCACTCATTGATCGATATCTCGAGTGCATCCACCTGCGCATGGGTAGGTTCAAGTTCAAGACACACGAGGACGATTTCGCGCATGGCTAAAAAATGCCTGCAATGGTCTTGAGTCAGTAGGCCGGTGGGATAATAAGATCTACGTACTCATAGTATTCCCGGTCAAGCCGGCCGTTTAGTAAAATCGGCGCAAGATACGTGAACCAAAATGAATGCGCCTCGGCCTTGAAAAGACCCGGGTCCTGGTCAATATTTGGGAGCGTACCGACAAATTGTGATGGCACCGTGCGTGTCGCCTCCGAAGTCAGTCGCCCTATTGCCTTCCAGTCGTCGCTTATCCGGTAACCCTCGTCGTCGTGCTCGAGCCATTTGAACTTCCCCTTCCAGAGCAAGACCATATTCGGGACCAGATTCTCAAAGATAAGATGCATTAGCTCGTAAGGTGCACAGCTCGAGAGATTGATTGATCCAAGGCGCGCGAAGACCGATCGGGCGTTGATGCCGCAATCTTGTGCGATGCGATTGCGTTCCCCGACCCTTCCGGCTCTATCTAGCTCACCGTAGTAGAATAAGAAAGATTCATGAGTGCGCATGATCAAGTCTTCGGGCGGAAATAGCTCCGCATCGTCCGGGGCGGTCAAAGGAACGTAGTAGGTTACCTTGTTAGCCAGCTGGCACGGCGTACCATGTACCAAGCACGCTCGACAAGGGGAGATGCCGTTGTGACCTTTGAGCATGAGACACTTTGAGATTGCGGGAATGTCGCCAAAAAGAATAATAAGAAATGCGCGCAGTACAAACTTGATCCCCTCGCCTTCAAAATCGTCCACTTCGGACGCGACCTTGTTTGCCTCGACGCCGTCCATCAGTTCTAGTAATTCCTCGATGAGCGGGACTAGATACGAGTTAATATCCTTGCATTCGTGCGGGCCCGGGATTACACCAACGCAAATAATGTTCTCGAGCCGGGTCCGAATCGAGACGTGGAGGTTGTAGTTGACCAAAATAAGCGGCCACGCAGCCGAGGAATTCTTACGACGTCGCTTGAATAAATCAACACCATCAGTCCCGAATCCGAGTGCAATATCATCAGGGTTATCGAAATACCGATAATCATGCCCCTCGCGAACCTGGGTGTTCCGAAGCGTACAATAAATCTCGCCGTCGAAAACGTCCGAGATCTTGTCTGGTTCGCGAGCGCGGAGCTCTTCATGCCTGACGCGGTGGCGCATGTCCTTGATTGAACGGGGACTCTGAAAGAGGCCAATTAACTGGGGGATGAGGGGAGTATACGTGAAAACACGGCGCGGCTTCCCGGCGGCATTATATCGCGGATTGTTGCAGAATGGGCAAGCGTCGAGGTCCCGATATTTGCCAAGGTAGCAGATGCACGAGTCGATACAGCAGTCATACGTGCGTGACTCCAAGCCGGAGAGAATCTTCAAGCGCCGCCAAGCGATAAAGTCACTTGGGAGGCCGAGCTCCTCACAAGCATGCAGCCGCAGGTCGTCGTACGCTGCACGCGAAAAATGTGTGCGCAAACGCGAAGCCAGGAACCTGAGCGTTTTGCGGTCCCTATCGGTCAAGTCCCGGTTAACTAAAGAAAAATAATTAGGTTAATATGAAATCAATGGGAGCGAATACTACTTACACATGTCGACCCATTCTTCACGGGCGAGGTCACCGAGATGCTGTTCTAAGAAAGCCCAGAGTTCGGGGTCATCCATGTCGGGCTCAACGTTGGGATCCAAGCCTAAATGTCCATCCCATTCTACAAATGGGGGGGGCTGGTCTCCATCGCCGATAGGACCGTTGTCGTCGTCAGATGGCGCAAAGTTTGCAAGGTCGGGCTCGTCGTCGCTCGTCCAGTCATTGATACGCACCGGGGGGTTCCGTTGTACGCCCGGGCCGGGAGGCACTTCCAGAGAATACGCTTGTGAGCCGCCGTGTGGAGACGAGTGGATTAGATACTCACCAGGGGGCGGGGCGAATAGATCGCCGATGTCCTCGTCCGAATCCATTTGGTCAGCATCATCCATGGATTCCGAGCCCGCAGAGCCTAGAGGGAGGAGTTATTAGCTTAGCAATTAACAACAAAATTATTAGCATGCTCACCTTGATCGCTCCCATCCTCTCTCGCTATCAAAGCCGCTAGATCAATCCCCTGCCAGCGCTCACCAGGGGCAGGCCCAACCTCATCAAGAATCATGTCGTCGCCACCGGGAGCCAATTCATCGCCGGGGGCCAAGTTGTTGCCAGGAGCCAAGTCGTAGTTGGGAGCTGGGCCGGCGGCGTCGTTTTCGTTCATTGCATCGAGAGCAGCCGCAAGCCGACGCCGGCGTTGGACCAGGTGCCGGCGAAGCTGCTGGGGGCTGAAGTCCTCACGGCCACAGCAGGGGCAGGCAAGGGGCATAGTCGGCAGGGGTTAGATGGGACAGAGGCGGCATTTTTGGTCGAGGTGGTGGACTTAGTGATTTTGTCAGTGGGTTAAGCGCCGGGCGCATAACTGCGCCCTGAGTGATTGGCGTCTCGACTAAGACACAATCATGATCTCGACCACGACCACGACTAGACCACGACCGTACGCCGCCCCAACAGCTCGCACCGCCCCGCCTTCACCGACTGACCACCATGACTGCTGCAGATCCCACTTCCAACGCTCATTCCAATCGCTAAATCCTCGCAATCTACGGTGGCGCTTGGGATGCAGGTCCATGTACGTATTAGTTGCGTACTTTGCTAGACCAAGTGACCGCTAACACGCACTGCCCAGGGGCCTAGTACGCGTACAATCGACCCGTTTTCCCCAACGACAGCTGCGCTCCTATTCATTTCGCGCCCGCCGACATCCCCCGTGCCCGTCAGCATGGCCTTCTAGACGTGCACAGGTGAGCCTCGTGCATCTTTCCTATTGTTCAGAGTGGTTCCAATCGCTAATTTCTCTCACCTTTGCCCAACCCATCGATCGATCGTTGGACCTTGCTTTGTGCCCCTCGCCAGGCGACAGGCCCACCCTCCCGAGCATCAGGAAATAACCGTCCCGGTCAGTATTTATTCCACCAACTTTCCGCTCGCTCCCCCATCTTCTGCAAGTGATTTACCCACTAGCTTGTCGACCTTGGTTCATTTTGGTCATCCGCTCTTGCAGATCCTTAACTCTGACGACACTCGTTTCATAAGATCATCGACAATGGATTATTCACCGAAGACTAGCCTTCGTGATGGCCAGGTGTGTGTATATTATTGCCACACAACGCGTATTATGATGAACCCGGCTCACATACATACAGATGTCTTACGCCAAACTCATTCGCTCTTGGAGAGCTCATTCACCGAGACATCAAGCCCGACAACTCCCTTGGGGGCATTGGGAAGCGCGGCAACCAGGTGCGTATATTATTCTTATTCCCAATCAGTACACCTAATATAGAGGTCAACAGGTCAATGTCATCGACTTTGGCCTGGCCAAGAAGTACCGCGATGCGCGATGCGCACCCATCTGGGAGTCGGTAAGTACCACGCATCGATCATTTCCAGCCCTTACTCACATTTCGTGGCAGAGCAAGCACACCGTGATGACCTCGAGTCACTCGCCTATGCCGGGCCATCGATGCCTTGACGGCCGCCGCCGTCACTGCCTCGTATGGTGTCCAGATCTCTGCGGCTTATCCGCAGAGGCCTGGCGACCTGGAGGACAAGTCGAGCCGCCGCAAGGTCGTAAGGCGGCACGGGACCCCAGCCCTCCCACAGGTATGTAGGTAATAGTTACTCTCAAATAGGTTGTATGCACCGCTTGTATTCGTTAGTCTACACAATCCGTTCTTCTTTTCACCCCCCGCCTTCTTGATATTGCATGTAACCAGTACGTTTGCAATACACACACTCATTTTACATATACATTTGATCGGTAAACAAACACGCTACCCGTCTGTGCGAGTAACTGCCAGATTAAGTTTATTTTGGAGAATATATGCGCTCGTGCGGAGAGGCAGTTCACTGGCACAGTGCCTGGACTCTGGGAAAGTCCTGTTTGCGGATCCAGGACTTTGGGGAAGTCCTTTTTTTTTGTTTGTGGCGCTTGGCGCTTCTAGACCCTACTCATTTGGCTCGTTTCAGATGCACGGCCTTTTCGTTATTTATCTACTACCAAGTTCGTGCCTTGTTGTTCGTCCCTCTTGTGCTTGTCTCTCTTTTGCTTGTCTCTCTTGCGTGCGCTTCTTGCGTTCGTTCCTCTTGTATTGTCGCGTTCTGTCTGTCCTCGTAACTTTAATTGTCCATGGGGGACGGCACATTCGAGGCTATCAAGGCCGCTCTTGCGGCGCGTGGTGAGTGCCACACAATTCGTTCAGTCCCTCCTCGTCGCTAACGTTCGGGCTTTCTCCAGGCCTCAAATTACGCAAGGTCGATGGGAAATGGGAAACTGTTGAACAGCCGGGTGGGATAACCGGTCTACCTACGAAAGAGAAGGAAATCAGGATGGCGTTTGTAGAAAAAAAGCCACGAGGATCGCCTGGGAGAGGCCCATCCGCCGGGTTCAACCTCCAGGAGACGCTCGCCATGAGCGACAGCGATTACGACCTTGTCTATGTAAGTACTAACCCCCTCTGGTTTTTTGAATGGGCTTGTCCGTGCTAACCGTGTCTCTGCTCACAGGCCGATGCCAAAGTTATCCTCCACCGCACGCATGGAATCAAGATGAACGAGCCCGTCACGAGACAGGACCGTGCCTTTCTCGATCACGCTGTCAAAAAGGTAAGTATTTATTTCGCAGTCAATCACCTAGTAGTAACTAATATACATTCCCCTGTAGCTCGTTGCCGTCCATTCCGAGTTCGAAATCTACCGCAAGGTGGGCTTTTGGCCAGCACGCGCGTTTTTTCAGATGATCCTCCGAGTCCGGTCCAACAAGCATCGAGAGATACTCAGGAACCCGAACCGCGTCAAGGCTCGCAAGAGGAGGGGGAAGGCGCCCGCCGTGCAAGACAACGCCCCAGTCCCCGCGGGCCAACCAGCACACGACGGAAATCCAGCGGTTGAGTCTGAGCCGGCACCCACAGCTCCGCAGGGCGAGAACGAAGCCGATGATGGAGAGTTGTTCAACTTCGAGGACCTCAGCGATGACGAGGAAGACGATGAACCTCACCCGTTGGATACGACGATGCATGAAGCGACTAGGCTGAACGTGAATCCCAATGCGACGGTGGATATGTCTTGCGATCTGCGCGACGGTCAGTACCATATTTTATTCGCCTATATGCGCACACTAATCACTGTACTATTCTAGATGATGACGATGGTGGCGCATTTGATATATCTCAAACCGCCGGGTTGACTCTGGCTCCTCAAGCTGCCAATACGGGTGCCCCTCCACGGAAGACGGCTTCTGCTCGCTCGGATCGATCCTCGGCTCCTGCAGATGTTACTACGCCAGCTTCGGCCACTCCGTCCTCGACTGCTCCAGCAAAGTCCTCTGGCGTACCTGGTTCTAAGCCCTCCTGCAAGTCCGCTCTGGTAGCCCAATCGCGTACTCCTACCCCACCGCCTCCACCGTCGCCTCCACCATCATCGCCTGCAATGTCATGACCTGTCCAGGGAAGACCCACAATTTTCTCCGATTTATGCTTTTTTACCTTAGTAACTGCGAGCCACCTCCAAGTCACGTGACTCGAAACATCACGTGACCAGTGACCACCGTAACGAAACGTGC
>WSTG01000665.1:0-15021 GCA_019616325.1 Ceratobasidium sp. 394
CGAGTAAGGGACCCGGCGGCCATGTCCGGGCGTCCCGAGAAACAGACTCCACCGCATGTATGTTACCTCAAGAAATCTGATAATCAGTCAACAATATACATTGCGGTGGAGGGAATCATGGACCCAGTAAAGACCCTGATCGACTCCGGATCTACTAGAAATTTTATGGACGTAGACTACGCGGATGAGAAAGGAGTAACAACAGAACCACTTCGCTTCCCAAAGAAGGTAATAGCTATAGATGGGAAGGAAGTGGAAGAGCCAATTACAAAGAAGGCTACCCTGAGGATAGACGTGGAAGGGAAAACGCTTGATTGCGACTTCTACATACTATCCCTAGGGGACACAGAACTTATACTAGGACGGGACTGGCTACGCAGTGCCAAACCAATTATCGACTGGAGTGACCTAAGTATCACCTACCGGGAAGAGGTCCAAGGCAAAGAGGCAAAGATCCAGGATGAACCAGTGATACCCGGGAGTATCGCTGATTTCATAGACCTCTTCCAGGAGGAAGGTTTTAGCGAACTTCCAGAACACAGACCATACGACTGCAGTATAGAATTTCAGGAAGGTGCCGAGTTACCAAAACCGGCTAAGACATACCCAATGTCACCTATCGAATCCAGAGCGCTCAAGGAGTACTTGGATAAGGAACTCAAAGACGGAAAGATAAGACCCAGCTCTTCCAGTATAGCCGCCCCATGCTTTTATGTCAAGAAAGCAGATGGGGGACTACGGCTAGTCGTGGACTACCGAAAACTGAACGCCATCACCAAACCGGATCAGTTCCCAATGCCCATTCAGGCGGACCTGATAGAGAAGTTCAAAGAAGCGAAGATCTTCTCAAAAATGGATATCCGGTGGGGTTTCAACAATATAAGGATCAGGGAAGGAGACGAGTGGAAGACGGCCTTTAGAACCAAAGAGGGCCTCTTCGAGTACCTGGTGATGCCCTTCGGTATCAGGAACGGCCCAGCCACCTTCCAGCGGCTGATGAACCACATATTCCACAATCTCATCGATGTCACAATGGTGGTATACATGGACGATATAGTGGTCTTTTCCGCCAACGAAGAAGAACATACCGGACACCTACGAGAAGTCCTGCATAGGCTGAGGACGAACCATCTCTTTCTCAAACCCCATAAGTGTAATTTTTACACCACTACTACGGATTTCATTGGGATAGTGGTCTCACCAGAAGGAGTCTCCATGGAGAAAAAGAAGGTCCAGGCAATAGAAGAATGGAAGCCACCCACCACGGTCAAACAACTACAGTCCTTCCTAGGATTCGCCAACTTTTACAGGAGATTTGTCCAGGACTTCAGTAAGATAGCCAAACCACTTACTGAACTAATGCGAAAGGATACTAAATGGGAGTGGTCCACGAACCACGAACAAGCCTTCGCGGAGATCAAACGAAGGATTGGTTTACAACCGGTACTAATACACCCGGACCCGGAGAAACCGTACTATCTAGAAACGGACGCTTCTGGCGTCGCTATGGGAGCTATACTAAGCCAGAAGGGTGATGACGATAGAATGCATCCTATAGCCTTTATGTCAAAGGGCTTCACCCCTCCGGAAAGGAACTACGACACTCACGACAAGGAGTTACTAGCAATAATCCAGTCCCTCCTGGAGTGGAGATTACACCTAGAAGGAACGATTATTCCGGTAACGGTGTACACAGACCACTGAAATCTGCAATACTGGCAGGAAGCCCAAGTCTGGAATAGGAGACACGCTAGGTGGCACACCTTACTGGGAGCTTTCAATTTTCACATCGTTTATAGACCTGGGAAAATGTCCACTAAGCCTGACGCACTATCCAGAAGGCACGACCATAGTGACGTTGGACATGCCTGGGGAAGGCAGAAAGGATGCATACTAGGTCAGGTGACCACTGACTATATACAGGGCTAAGCGCCCACCCTACTACAGGTGCCCCCCCATACAGTGAGCTCCGCCCTCGGAAGCGGGTGACAGCAAAGCAAGAAAACACAAAACACAATGAAAGAGACAATGTCTATCAACAAGAAAGTGCCCGTGGGAAAATAAAGTAAAGAAAGAGAGTGTTGGTGAACGGTTCCTAGGGCAGTGCAGTAAGCCGTGGGTATAGTCATGGACAGGTATGTACAGGAACACTCAGCTTGTTACTAGTTGTCTTGGTAGTTATTTGGTTGTGTTGCATCCTCTCTCTCCAATGGCAGGCGCTGCTCGGGTCTTGGTGATTGTGGTAGGGCAGCCGGGTCGAAGTGCACGGTTGGGCGGGTTGCGGTCGGGTTCTCTGCTCGTGCTGCCTCGAGTCTGCAGGAGTATTCGGCGAGGGTTGAGCCTGGGCGTGGCAGGAAAGGGCGGAGGAGGCGGGCATGGGTGGCCGATGCGAAGGTATTTCCGGCTAAGTCTTCGAGCTCGTACGAATTTGCGGCTTTGCTGACGACGCGCAAGGGTCCGGACCACCATGGTGCAAGCTTGCCGATGGCACTGTGGGTTTCGTCGAGGCGCGCGTCGTATTTCTGGACGAGGTCTCCTGGCGCATATGTCACCACACGTGCCTTTTTCTCGAAGGTCTTCTTGCGGCGATTTGCGTGTTCGAGGGCATTGGCAAAAGAGTCTTGGCGGAGGGCATACGTAAGTCCGAGGTTGACTTCCACATCTGCCGCGGCTCGGCTCAGGAACGATCGGTTGACGTGTGCCCGCCGCTCCGCGGAGAGGAGGCCGGTGATGAGTTCTCGTGGCGTGTACCCGAGCGACGGCAGGACTCGGTCGTTGAGCTGGGCTACCGCTGTCGCTAGGTGCTTCAGCCAGGACGCGGGGGTGTTGCTCGGGTCGCCAGATGTCTCGGGGTCTTCGCCAACCAATGGTGCGCACAGCTTCTTCAGGCGGCCGATCAGGAGTTTGATGGAGCCTTCGGCTAGACCGTTGGTCCAGGGGGCGTATGGCGGTGTCTTGAGGACTTGGACCCCCTTCGACTCGGCCCAGCGCTTGACTTTGTCGCAATCGAAGTGTCTGCCACCGTCGGCCATAAATGAGCGCGGAGTGACCAGGAGGTCGGAGACCTTTGTGAGCGCCTCGACCGTAAACTTGCCGGTTCCCGGTTTCCTAGAGGGAAAAGCGAGCAAGTATCGCGAATAAACATCGATGAGGACGAGTACCGTTTTGTAACCGCCGTGTCCCTCCGGAAGTGACACGTAGTCGCCGACAAGCAGGTCGAAAGGCCTTGCCCGTGTGATCGGCCGGAGGAGCGCCGAGAGCAGCCTCGGCCCAAAGTTCTTGCATCGGGGGCAGGTCGTGACAGCCTCGGTTGCTTGTTGTCTCATGCGCGGCCAGTGGTACTCCTGCTGGAGCGCCAGGACCGTCATATCGCGTCTGAAATGGCCACCTGCTTCATGGACGGACAGCGCGAGTTTGGGTCCTTTGGTTATCGGGATACACTCAACTTTTGTGCCACTCCTAGCGTGCTTGCCACCTGCGAGCCATAGCTTGCCCTCCTCGACGAAGTACCCCTCGGCCTTGTGCGCCCGGCGCTTCCGTTCCTTCTCCGCCTCCTTGTCGGACTGGGGGTCGTCGGTCTCGAATAGGATGTACGCGAGGATCTCGGAGAAGTGGTCGTCTCCTTCGAAGCGCTTGAGCAACTCGGTTGTCTGGTCGTCCGGCAGTAGCAAGTACATGTCGTTGATCAGGCCCTTCTGGGATTCCCAGCTGGGGTCGACGTCGGTGTTGCGGCCCGGTCCCTCATCCGAGTCGGGTCGATTCTCGTACACGCGTGAGAGGGCGTCGCAGACCCGGTTCTCGGAGCCCGGTTTGTGTCGGACAGCTATGATGTTGCAGGCAATGATCGATTCTCGCCACCTTTCGTGAGTTGAGTTGAGCTTGTTGTTGCTGAGGAGGTCGGCCAACGCTTTGCAGTCGGTCTCAATCTCGATCTCGTGCCCGAATATAAGATTGTTGAACTCGTCCAGTGCGAACTTCAGGGCTGCAAATTTGAGGAGGAAAGGTATGTACCGTTCCTCCGAGCGTGAGGTCCTTTTCGATGCAAAAGCGATTGGATACATCACCTTGCGCATGATCCCCCGTGTGTCCGTCTCTTCCCATGCCTGCGAGAGCACCGCTCCGAATCCATACTTCGACCCGTCTGTGGTAACCACGAATGACCGGCCGTCGTAGCAGGGAGGCCACAGAACCGGGTCGGTCGTCAGTGCCATCTTGAGTTGGATGAACGACTTCCGCTCGGGTTCACCGAAGGTGACTTGTGCTTCTTTCAGCGCCCGCTTGTACTCGAAGCTGTTCTTGCTGGCTTTGTTGGGGGTTCGAACGTCGCGCGTGAGATCGGAGAGTGGCTGGGCCATACGCGCAAAGTTCCTGATTTTTGAGCAGTACGCGCCGACCAATCCTAAAAAGCTCATCACCTCGAGTACTGATGTGGGTTCTGGGTATTCTAGAATCGACTTCACCTTTGCTAGATCCGGCCTAATCCCTTCCTCCGACACTCGAGCTCCCGCGAAAATCGCCTCGGTCATGAAAAACACGGACTTTGTGACTGAGAGGGAAACTTTGTGAGTGCGACACCAGTCAAAGATGGATCGCAGGTTCACCATCATGGAGTCGAAGTCATCTGCTGCCGTTGCCATATCATCCATCCAGACTTCGAGAATCTTGCCGAGCAGATCGAGGAACACCTCGGCTACCATTTCACAAAATGTGGTAGGTGCGCCGGTGAGTCCAAAGGGCATCCGTAGGTATACGTAGTGGCCCCTGCCTTCGACGTAGAACCCAGTATATGGGACACTCTCGGGCGCGATCGGGATGGCGTGGAACCCGGCCTGTAAGTCCATGACACTGACATATTTGTGACCGGCTACCGCTCTCTGTTTGGCTGCTAGGTCTCCCATCGGGAACGGGCGAATCTGTGTGACTCTGTTAACCGCCGCAAAGTTCTGGACCAACCGCCACTTAGCTGGTTGTGCCGGCTCTCTGGCGTCGGTCTCCTCGCAGAAACCGGCTTCCGGGTACTGGACTGGTATGCCGTATTTCCTGCACTCCGTGTTCGCCATCCGCTGGAGTGTCACCAGTGACGGGCGTTCTGTACCTCCAGGTTTGGGAACTACGTTGAGAGGGGAGACCGCCGCCACCTGGTCTTGTGGGACCCGTTCGATGATCCTCGCCGCCTCCAGCTCGTCCAGTGTGGTGTAGAGCGCTTGACGTTGCGGTTCGGTGAGTTTTCGTTGACCTGCTCGTTTAGGGAATCTTGCACCCTCTGGTATGTCGAGTTTCATCTGTTTGATATCCACCGGCAGCACTTCTGACAGGTTCAACGCGAAGGTGTCCGCGTACTCACCAAGCAGGCTTTCGACCTTCCTCTTCTGCTCTTGTGACAGGCTCTCCCCGATGTGCACTTTCCGCAAGATCTCTGCCACTCGCTCAGGTTTGAACGGGTTGGTCGTGCGTTCGGAATCTGGCACTGGCGGTTTGTACTGTTGTGGTTCTGGAGCTTGCTCGGTGTGGTCGACTAGTGCAGCAATGTCGACTGGGCCTTTGTCTCGCTCGATCTTCCGTCTTGCTCGCTCCAAGATCTCCGCCAACATGTTCTGCTTGGCCTGTTCAACAACGGGTTCGGTCAGCAGTACCCCTCTCATCGTCTCCTCTTCCGCCTTGGTTTTTGCCCGCTCCCAGAGCGAGTTCGGGTTCTCAAGCAGTGCCCCCCCGTCGTCTCCATCATCTCGGTCCAACTCGACATCCAACCTCTCCAACGCAGCTTCGGACACCCAGAATGGGTTTGTATCATCCTCCGGCTCCTTCTCGCCTCTCAACCTCCTGCTTCTACGAAGGACTGGCTCACCGGGCTCACTATCCTGCCGGGTCTCCTCCCATGCCTCTACTGCTCCTCCTGCCAGCTGTGGTTGCGGTCTCGGTCCGATCGGCCTCTTCTCGGGGCGTCGCTTCTTCGGGTTCTCGTTCTCAATAGTGATCGCGCCGTCCGGTAGGTTGAACTCGATCGAGTCGGTTGGGAATACTTGCGTCGCACCCGTCTGCCTCAACCAGTCCTTCCCCAGCAGTAGCTCAAAGGCCCCTTTTGAGTCGATAACCTCGAACCTGATCGGCCACGACAGGTGCTTGTACGAGACCAGCCCCGTGCCGGTGCCGAGCGAGGGTACGCAAGCGCCGTTTGCCATGCGGCAAATGACCGGTGAGTCTCGCAACCTGCCGAACTGGTGCTCAATCTGTGCCCAGACGGTATTATCGAGCACGCACAGCATAGCCCCTCCATCTATGGTACCCCATGCACATTTCCTCCGGCCCTCTTCGTCTCTCGCCAACTCCACTCGTATCTTGAAGGGCCACTCCCTCGTTGCTTCGTCCTCTTCCAGGCTCCCTAGCTCTACGATCACCTGCCCGGTATATGATGAAGAAGGATTTATTTCAGAGCGCGTACATGAACTCAGAGAAAAAAGATTCGGTACTGTCCTAAACTGTCCTCTGCAACACACAACCGGGCCAACCGCCGCACTCTCCCCAGCGTTGGCTCCGTTCAGGTCGACGTGGTCGCCATCCACCGGCGCCGACCCTATTCGTTTTCCGACCCTTCCGAGAGCAGCACTCCGTCGCTCTCCGGCTCCGAGAGCTCGAGCTGGTTGGTGTCTCGGTAGCGCTGCGCAGGGGTTGGGGTCGTTGGTTGCTTGCCCGCTCTACCACGGTCCTTAAGCCTCCTCGCCACCGCTTCGCGGAACTTGCGTTCGTGCTCGTCGAGGACGGCATCGCCCTTGGCGGGGCAGCTCAGCACTGAGTGCTCGCCTCGGCCACACTTTGGGCATAAACTCGCGGTCTGCTCGAACGTGCCGGGTGAGAGCGGGTACGGGCGCTTGAGGGTAGGCCAGCGGCCCTCGTTCTCGACGTGCCAATGCATCACTTCGGCTCGCCAGCGCGACTGGTCATCTGAGGTATCTGGGACCCTTGCCGCTGCAGCTGGTGGCGCCAACTGGGCTGCCTCGACTCTCAACAACACCGAGCGGACGGGGCCCTGCGGGGTCACTGGTGTTGGCGGGGGCGCCAGCAGGTGTGGTGGCTGTTGACGGACGAATTGGGGTCTGGGCGGTTGCGGCAACGGTCGAGTTTCCTCCGGTGGCTGAGGAGCCGGGGCCGACTGGACTCGGGAGGAGAACCTGACCTGTGTGCGTCTTGGTGTGAGGGTTGACGGGCGGGGCGTGGCGGGCTGGTACACGCTCGGCTGAGGTTGCCAGGCCGGGGTGCTAGGGGGCTGCGAGTATGGTCTCGTGGTCTTTGCCGTCGCGGCCAGGGACATGGCTTGGGTGCGCTCGGCTAGGAGGGAATCGATCGAACACTCGCGGATCGAGCAGGGTGCGTGACGTAATCTCGCCTAGGTCTTTGATGAGCCCTTCGAAGTCCGACCCGTATCTCTCCCGCCTCAGCAGCAGGTTGACGAGCCACTGTGGTAGGTCGTAGTCAACTGTCTTTGCCACGCGGTCCTCGTCCGTGCTGTTGACAGAAAGCGCGAGCGCCTTATGGTCCTCAGCCCAGACTTGGTGTGGTCGTACAGTGCTTGTCTCGTCCGTCAGCCCAGCAACCATCGCCTCGATGTTGAACGTGTGGTCCTCCCAGGCTCTACGCAGACCAATCTTGCGAGCCTCGCGGTCTCTTCTCGGGGTCGGCCACCTTTTCTCGATCTCCTTCTCCAGAAGCGACCATTTCTTGGCCTTGTCTGGGTCTGTGGCTTGGAGGTCTTCGAGCCAAAGGTGAGCCAGGCTATCGTACTTGAGGTTGCCAGCCCAGAGCTTGGCAATCTCTTCGTCCGACAGGCCTTGTGTATACGAAACGAAGTTAAAGTGGTACTCCGCCTCGCTGATTGGCTTGTTCCCGCCCGAGAACCGCCCGAGAGCATTAACCTGGGACCAGGCATCCCTGACTGAGGAGGTGGAGGAGCCCGTCATCGGTCGTGATGTGGCTGGGGCCGGGACTGGGGCTGGCGGGGGTGCTGGTGTGACGAAGACCAAAGTGGGAGAGGCTGCTGGAGAGGACTCGCGCGTTGGTTCTGGGCTGTGGCGGCGCCGGTCACTGTAGATCCGGATCGGTGCTGGAGCGGATGGCTGGGATGAACGCCGCGTCCTAGTTCGGACCGGGGTAGAGGGTGCGGGTTGGGTCTCGCCGTCTGACTCGCTGCTCGCTTCGTAGCCGCCGCCTCGAGCTGGACTCAGTGGGAACGGGATGTCCGACTCGTGCGGGCTTGATGATAGGGACGTGAGGGCTGAGGTTAAGGGGAGGTCCGACTCTGGTTGTGTCAGCTGCGATGTCGGGGACTGGGAAGGACCCGGTGTGAATAGTTGTTGTTGTACCGCGGGTATAGAATTCCACGGCAGAAATCTACCCTGCGCGTCGCGCGGAGGGAGTTGGGATGCGCGAGAGGGCGCCGTGATAATCACAAGTAAGACGCGTTTTTCACGCGTAAAGTGGTCAGAATCGTGCTCTAAAGGTCGAGAAGTCGCGGGTTTGCCGCGCAGTTAGAACGCAGGTGAAGAAAAACCCACGTCGTCACCACGGTGGACACGCCCGGGGAAGGCAGAAAGGATGCATACTAGGTCAGGTGACCGCTGACTATATACAGGGCTAAGCGCCCACCCTACTACAATGTGCCCAACCCGCCGATGGTAATGCTACCAACGGAAAAGTTCATTGGGTTCAACGCGTCCATGAAGATAGACCTGATACAGGATATTAGAGAAGCCCAGTTCGAAGATCCTTCACTAACCGAGTTGATTTCCAGCACCCAGAACAAGGACCAACTGCCCCCTTCGGTCAGGAAACAGTTCGATAAGTACAAATGGAGAGAGGATCTGCTATGGTACAAGGGACGGATATACGTACCCGAAGACAAGGACATCAGAAGGAGCTTACTAGAAACCTATCACGACTCCAAAATTGCCGGCCACCAGGGCCAGGCCCGGACCCTAGACCTGGTTAAGAAGGGGTACTACTGGCCCGGAATGAAGGCCCAGGTAAACCGATTTGTTGACTCCTGCCGAGTCTGTGGGAGAGCCAAACCCCACAACACCACAGTTCAGCAAAAGCCCTTAGATATTCCAAATAAGCCTTGGAAAGCCATCGAATACGACCTTATTGTAAAGCTACCCCCATCAAGAGGATTTGATAGCATCCTGACGGTGGTAGACTGCTTCTCCAGACAAGCGCACTTCATACCCTGCCAAGAAACAATCTCGGCCGAGGAAATGGCGGAACTATTCATTAGGGAAGTATGGAAGCTACACGGTACCCCGAAATCGACGGTATCGGACCGAGGAAGGGTCTTCAATAACAATTTCATCAGGACCCTGTATAAGAAACTCGGAATACAGCCAAGCTTCTGCACGGCATACCACCCCCAAACAGATGGGCTATCCGAGAGAACGAACCAATGGGTAGAAGGATACCTTAGAACGTTCTGCGGATACCAGCAAAACGACTGGGTAGACTGGCTACCCATAGCCGAGTTTTGCCATAACAACCACAAGAACCAGACCACCGGGCTATCAGCCTTCCAGGTAGTATATGGTCTAGACCCTGAATGGGTCAATGAGCCCATACCAAGCCCAGAAGGCGAAGGAGAAAGTCTGACAGCTACCTCCAAAGCACTCTCCATGCAGCGAATATGGGACGAAGCCAAAGCCTCTATGGAAATACGGAGGGAAGAAGCAGGACCAACCAAAGAATTCGAAGTAGGACAAAAGGTCTGGCTATCCCTTACTAACATAAGGTCAAAGCAACCATCAAAGAAGCTAGACAATCGGAGTGGAGGTCCCTTCACCATCACAGAAAAGATATCTTCACACGATTACTGATTAGAGCTTCCCCCATCAATGAAAATCCACAACGTTTTTCACATCGGACTCCTGTCACCGGTGGTACCAGACACCGACTTCGACAGGATACAACCGAAAATGGCCCCCATCATTACGGAATCAGGAGAAGAGGAGTACAACGTGGAACGAATACCGGATTGGCGGATGAATGGCAAGAAGCCCCAATACCTGATTCGATGGACAGGATACGACCCTTCGGAAGATTCCTGGGAATCTATCGACAAATTCGCAGGGATGAATGACTTACTTGATGACTTACGCTCGCGGGATGACTCGGCCCCCTTACCTGGCCAATGGGAGGAGCGCGACGGCACAGCACTATCCGCGCCAGGCAAAATTAAGCGCCAACGGGCCAGGGTATATAAGGGGACCAAAAGGACGTCCAAAGGACAACCCCGCTGAGGAACCACGCACAACACCAAATGTCCTACTACTACATGCCTGCTGAACGCACGCCTGCCAATAAGTTTATGCGGGAGAACAGGGCCCCTACCCCACATACCCAAACCGCACAAGAACTCCTGGCGGAAGCACAACATTACGCGAACAGGCTGTTGCCAGGATCCATATTAGACCACATCCCCACAAGGGACCGAGACATAAGCTACTGGGTTCCCCAGACCCGTTACGACCTGGTGCAAGGCCAAGTTCACGAAGACTGGTACTACGACCCTATACGAGGACCGCTACGGTGGTGCCACTCCAGGACCCCCAAGTCTAAGACCAAACTAAAGAGTACAAGGATGTACATGATGGAAGGGCTAGTGGGAGGAAATGTCGACGCCCTGGTCAAGGCGGTTAAACGAAAGAGGTCGGACGAAGCCCGCCAACAAAGGGAATTGGAAAAGGAATGGGAGCTTTCAGGCATAGTCGGAAAAAGGGTAAACGACGAACTGGAACGCATCGCCAAACTGGATCCCACACCCTTCTGGGGCTCCCTATCCTATCTCAAGGAAGAGGAGATGTACCGGCTGGTTGCCGCTAAAGAAGCAACCTTATTGGACTTCACCACCTGGCTCCACCTTCGCCAAGCAGAGGAGGACATGAGGATCCTAGAAGGGAGCCTCAAGTCCATGACCTTCAAAGAGGAGAACCCTTACGAGGGCATGCCCCCTTTGATAAGCGAGGAACAGCTACACCAAATAGAGGAGGAAGGGAAGAGCGAGATCCCCATCCAGGGACTGGCAGGACCCTCGCAATGATACGAGGGTCCTACTGAGTGGGAATAGAAGCCAACTACAAAAATTTCTGTTCTCTTGTCGTCGATAAGCAAAGAGTGACAAATAGATGCGCTAGACTATATCAGAAGGACGGAAGAGAGAGCAAAGTCACTACCAAAGGCACAGTATCACCCTCTACCCTCACACCCACACTATACTGCCAATATGTACTCCAACTCGCCTTCCTCTACCACCACTACTCGCGTTGCTATCACGTGGGTGACAGACTGTATCCGCGAATGGAAGGCCGGAGTCCCCCGCGGCTACTGGGGATGCCTCCGCGAAATCACGGAGAAGGAGGTCTACGACCTCGTTGCGGCAAGAATGCTGAACAGAAACGAATTCCGGGACTGGCTGTCCCATAAAGCGTTGGCTTGGGCGGAATGCAGGGACGAGGACACTACGATCCTGAGGATTAAGGTTGAGACGGAACAAATAGAAAGGGGGGCTTAAGGAGCCGACGGACGGAAACCGCTATACCCAATATATATGCATATGTATAGCACAAAAACCTTTATTTCCTCACTACTGGGCGAAGAGGCGCGTATAGACGACTCGGTTCGCCCCGAGGTCCTACGCCGGAACCCACATCCCGTACACGGGGGTCCAGGGTAACTAATCCGTTCCCCTGATCCCTGAACGTCCACGCCCAGGGACCCAAACGCGAAAACGACGCCCCACCAACTCGCAGTCTCTTGGAATCACCTCCCGAAGTGGGACCCTCTGCCTTCCTCTTCAAAGGACACACCCACGGCGCCTCCCCTCCTGACGTCTCCGCAAGAAAGTTCGAGAGATTGGGCGCAGCCTCTCTCTCCCTAACCGGTGGAGGAGAAGGCGATGGGGAACGCTCCCAGCGCACCTTTTCCTCATTCTCGCAACCTATCGAACCTTTAGAATAGAAGAGGAGTAAGCCCAAATGACGACTTACCGGCGTCTCCCCACCAACGCCAGAGACCCTCACCGACACCACCCTCAAAGTCTTCGAGGGTCGCATCACACACAGAATTGCAAAAGGGGCAATAATCCCCCTCCGGAAACCATTCGCAATGGCAATTGAAAGCATCCCATTGTAGAGTGATAGTACGCATGTTAACCAAGGAGGAAGAAGGGGAACAATACATCCCCGGCGTCACGACAGCCGTCTCTTATTCCCTAACAGAACGCCCACGGTCTCGACCCTTAAAAAGAACTATCACGAGCAAAAGAAACGACATCCCATTCCAGAAGCGAAACCAAGACCCTAATCTTCTATATTGATGACGGAAGGGGATCGCCAAGCCGGCCGACAATAAGGATGCGCCCTACCGGCCCGATCCCCCTTCTCCGCCCTGACCCTCTCCAGCTCCCGCCTCGCTTGCGCCAGTTCTCGCTCCAATCCCTCTATCTCCACGTCCCGACCCGAAATAACCTTCTGCGCCGATGACAGCGCGGCGCGCAAGGTGTCGTTGTCATCCGACAACGAAGTGATGCGGGCAGCCATAGCCGTCCACTTTGCCTGGAGGCGGTCTAGGCGCTCCTTCAGTGCGGCCTTCTCGGCCAAGCACTTGAAATGGTTGGCCGATATAATCGGCCGAGAGGAAGTGGCCTCCGAGGGAGGGACCACGGTCGCCTGAAGCCGGCACAGTTGCTCCTGCTGGACCTTGTAGGCAGCAACGAGCTGGGCGTGGGCGGCGACGGTGCAAGGCATAGTTGACAGAGTATGAAGGGTAGAGAGAGGGATGAGAGTGTCAACTGAGGATGGAGTCTGCCAGGGCAAGGACACCAATATATATATGTGGGATAGGGTGCAAGACCACAACAGAGTGTCACCTGATTTGGACTCCAGAACAACAAACCCAAGTCACGTGACCATCTGACATCACATGACGAATCAAAACATTTATATTTATCACCCCACAACATCGTTACACCGGAGGGGTCGGAGAGGGGGCACCAACCATAGTCGACGAAGTAACCACTGGGGGTCCCCGCTTGCGGGGCCGGTGGTACAAAGGAGCGAAGGGAGGGCACCCCTCGGAGATGCGTCATTGCGATTACGAGAAGAAGGAATGTCGTACGATTTCACACGAAGTAATCCTAAGGAAGGAATGTCGAACGATCTCACATGGAACAATTCTAAGGAAGGAATGTCGTACGACTTCACACGGCACGATTACAAAACAAGGAATGTCGTGCGAATCCACGCGAACAGTGCCGACCATCACTCACAACGCATGACCTGACCCCGACGAACCTATAAGGAACACCCTGGGAGGGGAGGAAAATCACCATGCCGCTACGTCCCTCCACCACCACGTCATGTCGAGCACGCCCCCCTTTCGCATCAACTCCAGGGCGGTCTTGCTGACGTGGAGCTCACTGCCAGAGGAGCCCACGACGGGTCTCGTGGCTCGTTTCGAGGCCTTTTGCCGGGGCCGACCGAACCACTGGCAAACACTTGCCGTCGTCGAACGGCACGACCCGGAGCAGCCCGGTTACGACCCGACCAGGCCGCTACACGTCCATGCGCTAACGGTAAGCGTGGAACGCAGCGGGGGGTGGAACACCCGCAACCCAAGGTTCTGGGACTTCGAAGGGTCCCACCCCAACATCACCCCAAAGGACCTACGCGAGGGACCAGGAGGGTGTCCAGCGTGGACAGCCTTCCACTACCTTTGGAAGGACGTTGGGGAGCATGGAGAAGAGGTCGAGGACCTCATGGCCGGGGAGCTCACGGAGGAGTCCCTAGAAGGGATACTGGTTAAGGGAGCCGGGGGAAAGAGATCCCGGGCTCAGGTACGCCAACTCCGACCAACCACCGTCCCTTGATCACTGACCCAGGCACCCAGGCTGAACTGGAGGACGGGACGGAGATCGTCTCCGCGGAGACCAAGGAGGAGTTCTACGGACGCTTTAAGCGCCTTCGTCCTCTGCAAATGATGACGGCGTGGAACTCAGTCCACTCGTATGCCGAACACGCGTATAAGGTGGACGCCGGACTCTCGCCGGCGATACCAGTCGAGCTACCCTCCCCGGTCGAGCGACAACACGTCGACACGGCCGAACAATGGTTCGAGCGAGAAGTACCCCGGAAGGCCCCAGGGATGCGCCATCGTATCCTGGTCATCGAAGGCGCAACCGGAACGGGAAAAACGGCCTACGCCAGGTCGAAGGGCTCGCACAGCCGAATGTGCAATGTATGGAACGTCGGCGCCCTCTCCGAAGACGCCGACGTGTGGATACTGGACGACATGGTATCCACAAACGGTAAGTACTCGCTCAAGGCACTGAGCCAGTACGAAGCCGACTTCACGGGGCGTTACAGCCACGTGAAGACGATGAAGGTGCGGCCGACCGTGATCCTGGGCAACAGCTGTGCAGCGATCATGAAATGTTGGTCGGACATAGAGGGGGAGGAGGGAGATGCCTGGGTCGAGGGGAACGTGGACTGGGTGTACGCGGGGACTAGCCCCTTTTTTGTCTTCCCTTAGTAATTTACGCCTTTTCGAGAATCCTCCAAAAAGGGTGTATTAAGGGGGGGATAATGTTGTGACCCACCCAGGGAAGACCTATATTTTCCTTATTTTTCGGGACTTAGCCGTTACCGTCTAAGTCAAGCCCCAGGTCACGTGACCTGTAACCACTGTAACATAACACTGACGTGTGGTAATCTCTCCCTGGTAATGCAGACGTCAGTTGTCAGTTGCCATCGTGAAACCAAACAACATACGTAATACAACGTCACATGACCAGTACCCGTCATGTGACCGGTAACCACCGTAACGTAACACTGACGTGTGGTAATCTCTCCCAGGTAATGCAGACGTCAGTTGTCAGTTGCCATTGTGAGACCAAACAACTTACGTAACACAACGTCACATGACCATTACCAGTCATGTGACCTGTAACCACCATAATGTAACACTGACGTGTGGTAATCTCTCCCT
>WSTG01000666.1:0-15019 GCA_019616325.1 Ceratobasidium sp. 394
CGTCCACGAAGGTGACTGATGCTGCTCCGGCTTCTACTGTTTAATTGTTGCGATTGTGATTGGCCTTTGCTATACCCACTCTTGAAGATATTGTAAACCATGTTAGTAATATAATCCCGAGGCTGCGAACACACAAGGAAACTGCATAAGTTTGGGCATAGACAGGATACGTATCGTACCGTCAATCACCATGCATATAAGCAGGCCTAGAACGGCCAGTGGAAGCAAAAAAGAATGGAAATTCCGGAAGATGGCCACTCTTTGTGCCACAGTCACCAAGTTGCGGATCAATTTCGACGAGTAACAGGATTGAGGCGACCCAAGTACCGGGGCATTTAGGGATTGGGTGCTGAGCAAGACGTTTGTGGTTTCACCGAGTGGTGCTATCGCGGCTGTAGTGCTGAAAACCTCGATACTATGGGGGCTAAGAAAAGATTGTGGTCGCATATAGCGAGCTCTCCCGCCCACTTTGAGCCATCTTTATATGAAGGGAGATAATGGGTGCATAGGTTGTTATACTCTGCAAAGTGAAGCATAGCAATGCGTTAAATAGTGAGAACTAGAGGCTTGAATCCATGAATAGGCGCTTGATCAAGGCCCAATCTACTCCCGTCTTGTTGTCGAAAGATGTATGGATATATGCGCATTAATATGCCTCCGAATGCCAATCCATTCATCCAGGCTACCGCAAGCTGTCATCTCATCCATTCGCCTGTCGTAAAAGCAATAGAATTCTGATTGTATGCGGAACCATACCCCCTATCAAGGAAATAATCAATAATAAACCGGTACCCGCTTCAGTGAAGTTTCAGGGCTCACTTCCAGCCGTCTATTCTCCTCAAAGCACGTTTGGTACTTTATGCCCTAGTTGTGCAGGTGTTTGCCCGATAGAAGAGCTATAATGGGGTGAGGGACTTGTAGATTCTGGACGGCATGCAAATGCCGGTGGCCGGGCCGCCGACCCCGCGAACAGGGCTCTTATAATTGCCAATAAAAACTTGGGTTCTCCTATTGTGTATCGTACCGTCCGCGAGTTTTGGAGATCGAACCCCCAACGAGAGGAGGAAAGTACGAAGACACCCAACTGCCGGCTCGTCTGCTGCCGGGTGGGATCAAGGGGGCAGGGAACGGCGTCTCCGGTGCGGCGAAGCACTCCTACTCTCTCTGCAGGCTGTGTCGCATCAGAGGGTAGTTATACGGGCGCCAAAGTAAAGTCGGAATCTTGGCGGATCAACCAGGTTCATAAGTCCATTTTACCAAAGCCTTTGAATGCTGCTGGTCAGAAACTTCACGTGACTGCCGAACACCCCAGAAAGAAGCAACGCCGTTGTTCGTTTCTTGCCTTAGTGTACCGCTATCTTGCTTTGCCCTTTACCATCAGAATGCCTCGCACCCCTTCAGTATCGAGCACCGCTGAGAAAAACCATTCGGCTCTTCATTTCGTTCAATACCTACGTTACTCTAATCTCAAGCGACGGTGCTGACGCCGGGAAGTCTGTGTTTTATGCTCTTTTTGGTCACTTCAGACCAAGTATATCACTCCCATCGAGCCGAGAAAGGATATTTCGCCTCAACTAGCTGTATCCTCTTGAAAGTACGCGTGGTCCTCTGCACACTGACTGGTTCTCGGTGCTCCGAATCGGGGCGCTTGTTTGCCACCGAGTCAGATCTGGCTATCTCGTGAAAAGTTGTCTCTTCTATCCAAGCTCACGTCCCTCGCTTATGTCTTCTACCGCTCAACATCATCGGCGGACGCTGTATAGACCGGTTTCCTTGGGAACACGACTTGCGTTCACACTGTCTACCGTTAAACACACTGTGACTGAGATATGCACCGTACTTGTGGCTCGCGGATCTCGATTGTGACGAAAGCCCCTTATGATAACTCTACTAGGCGCATTGTCCCTGCGAGCTCGTTTGTTCTTGCCCCAAGGATATATCCACCCTCTGATTGATGCTTGCTCAGATAGGTGCCAAGGGATCACGCGCTGGCGAGATACTAGTCTAAATGTTCGGTTTAGTTGTCAGTGAGTTGAAATACTTTCGGGCTCCCTTGTCATCATTTTGGCTCAAAATGTCATAGGCTTCAACAGTCCTCTAATCCTTTGTCTTTATTATCACAAGTTATCGCAAAATTAAGTGTTAGTCTCTAAAAATTGACCGTAAAGTATGAGCTGGGCAATCAGAGTCCAAAATGAACAACAAAGCCAGAGCAAACAAAAAGCTAACAAATTCACGACTGAGTCGAACATAGTCCATGCGGGTGCACGCCCCATAAAAAAAACAAATTACAAATGAAAAGGGGATCATAGCCATCGGTCCATCGTTACACCCTAAACAAATCCAAGGAGAAATCGAACTGAAAACAGGGAGAGCGAGGGAAAGTTATTCATTCAGAGGGGGAAAGCGCATATTGGAGTCGTGGTACGAGGTAGCAGAAGGACTGTGGGTGAGCCCCAGGCTTGAAAAGCAAGGGTCTAAGTTTTCCACGTATCCGTCTGGAACCCCCTGTGCGAGCATGGGAGCACCGATGCCAGGAGATGAAGGATAAGCTCCGGGAACATAGAACCCTGTCTCGGTGGACAAATTTGGCTCCAGCTCCGGGTACTGGATGGTGTTGGAAGAAGACGAGTTCACCGGGGTGCCGAACAAGTACTGCGAAGAAAAGCAGTCTACAGCTTGAGGATAATGACACCGCAACGCGTCTTGCAACTGGCCGGGAGCTGAGGGAGTATTGGTCCAAAAGTCATTGGTTAGACCCGTGGGCTGCGTGGAGGCCACATTCATCGGGTTGAATGTACGGGCAGCTAAATCATGAGGAAAAGGAACGTTGGGCAGTGGAGTTAAGGAGTGATCGTGGTTGCGCTAACGCATGTTAACTCCTGATTCCTGAAATAGAAAACTAGAAAGCACCTACTTGAAGAAGCGTGGGGGCATGGGGGTTGCTGGCGAAAGCGCGGAGCTCTGGATATTCTTCTATCATATACGGTGGGCCGTGAATCGATTGGGTCTCGAATAAATTCTGTTCCCCAGTTGTAGTCCTAGCCACGCCATGTCCTGGTGGCTCGGAGAAGGGAATAGCAGCGACTGGAAGAGTGCCTTCCGAAACAGCATTTCGGCGGCCAGGTGGACTAACCACAGACGTTGGCGAGCCCCAGGACTCGGGGGTTTTGGGCGCCGTTCCCTCGGTGTTCGTAGGTGATCGCTGGTCCTTGAGCCGGAAAAGAAGTCAACCCAAGTGCTCACACGAGCAGTACGGCATGGCACTCACATCGAACGTATCGACCCAATTGTCATAATGGATACCAATCCCTAGGATACCTTCGTCCTGTTTCCTCGCTCGCCTGGCCCGTGTGTGTCGGATGGGGCCGATGCTGGAGCTGGAACCGCTACTGGTACTCCCCAAGACTGAATCCGTGGCCGAGGTCGAGTACCCTACGCGTGGAGATTGTTTGGCGGTGCAAACCACATGAAGCAAAAAATCTCACCGTTTTCAACCGTTTGTCTGAGGCTGACCAGTCGCGATCGAGGACCTCGTTTTCCATCCGTCGTAGCTTGGTTCAACGCGCCAGGCGTGAGCTTTTTTCGCCTCTGGCGAGTTTGCTTTGGGCGATTCTCAAGCTTGAACATAGAGCATCCAGGCTGATTAGGCATCGTCGCCTGCGTCGATGGGTCAGCAGGGCTAGAGGGACATAACTGATGGACAAAACCGAGGAGGCGAGCTGATTTATACGCCACCTCGCGTGTCCAAACACAAAATAAGTTATGCCCCACATGTTTTGACTGTCGGCAATACCCTGCCTATTGAACACGCAACAGAGGAAAGTGGGCGAGCCAGCGGTTTGGAGAGATCTAGTGTCAGCATGCTGCGTTTCAGCGTCGATCAGCTGTGTGTCCCGATCCTAACACATGCGTCAAATGAGAAGGCGATGTGGGACGCCGTGCGCCGCGAATACATAGCCTGTGGCCTCGGGCCACGGTACGTTTGTCCGGACGTGAATGCCCTAGGATAGGAAAGCAGCTGTGGCTGTCCTAACGATAGTTGCCACCCCCTTGACAGCTGACAAAGGAGGCCGAACCACGTGGCTATCTCTTTCACATTTTGTCACACTTTGAAGATGTTGGAAGCCGGCGGAAGCCTGAGCCGTCATGGTCGAGTGCCAGGAGTGGATCATACCCCTGTAGATAGCGGGGGCCAGCGGCGAAATTAAATCAGACACAGGCTAAACGGAGACATTCATCCCAGGTGTACACGCAGGTCCTACCGCTGAACACACGCTGATTTCATTATACAATAGCGTGGCCCCGCATCGTCCAGCCCTTTATCCGACGATCCAAGCTGTGTCAATGGCTGTCGAGCCACGTCGCAGACGCAGTTCACGCTCACGAGTTGGGTGGCGTGGGCCCCACGACAAGCAGAAACTCGGAGCAGATCCTGCCTAAAGTCCCTGCTTCTGAGGGCACTCTGATACGGAGAACAGGTAAAACGGAGGTGCAAAACATCAGCGCGGAGTGTGTCGAGCCGCACTGTGTAACCAGGTCCGTACGTCCAGCGTCATAGGATGGACATATATATTGACCCTAGGGGCCATCAAGAAGATCCTCTGACACGTGCGAAGCCTGCGGCCTGGGATATCAAGCCAATTTCATCATCTATCATTCAAGATATTCCAATAAGGGACACACGGTTCAACTGCCGGGTGCCTTGGATCATCGGGTCTCGGTGGGAGCGGGCTGATTGAGCAACCGTTGCCAAGTTTGAGATTTGTTTCAGAAGTCTCCGGTGTCGTTCAGACGATGTTAACTCCGTGGCCATCCTTGATCGAGACCAGTTCTAGGCTCGCCGACATAATACTATACGGAGCACTTGATTATTTTAGTTGCTTGGAGTGGACCTCGACACGCAATAGCGTGAAACAATATCTAATAATGTTGTCGCTGCGAACTACGGACAACTTTCAGTGCTCGCCCTGGGGACGATGATGTGAAATGTATCCCTAAGCCCGACTCTCAAGCAAGCGCATATACCCTACCAGATTGAAGTGTTTTGATTTTTTTTAAATATCCAATTTATGCTGTCCGTCAACCCAGGGCCATGTAGACAGTAGCCATACATGCAAGGAAAGGAGATTGGAAACACTGCCCACTCCACCCCATCATTGACCCCTCAGCCCTTTCCTCCTCCTCTTCCTCCCGTGGCAATGCTCGACAAACGAGCCTACGCCCCCTGTAGTCCGACCCTTTGAGTCGTTTTAGAGCCCACGGGCCCTTGCACGCTTTGGTCGTCGCTCCGCAAGTATTCCCTCTCCGTTGACCTCACGTCGGCCAGTCGACGGCAGTAGTGTGCATTTCTGCCTGTGATATTACAACGTGCGTCACCGTTCTGTATGTGGTACTGGTTGATATGTACGTTCACCTTTTCCCTTGGAGACACAACGCCCCTCGGCTAACCCCCGCTCCTCCCCCTTCCGACTCCCCTCTTCTTGATCATGCCCGTTGCCTGGAGGTACTTCATTAAGTGCGGTGTCGCCGGACCCGGGGTCAAGAGCGCTCGGTACGACCTTGATGCCGCTCCAATCTCCGTCCCTCTCCGCTCTCTCCAAAGTGTTTTGGTTAGTAGATATATTCTACCCTGTTTGGGGCATTCGCTACCGGTTCCCACACATGGCTTCGGTAGAACGGTGTTAGGCATATACGCATCACAAGGTTATGGAACAAGCACCGTTATTCCTCTCGCGTGATGTGAAGCAAGTAATTGTGAAAAGAACCCTCGTGGGATCCATAATCGATGGGGCGACGTTCTTTCGGAAGTTGTCTCGTAAATCACCGCGGTAGTGATCCATCCCGCTTTACTCCGTGTAAATGGGATGCGAGCGCGGAGGAATGGGCGAGCTGCCCAGAGCTGGCATCGAGTCACAGAAGATCAAGATGACAGGCTAGCCTCCTGCGTGGCGGGAGATCAAGAGATGTTCTGCCACCACATGGAGCTACCGCGCGCGGTGCCTCCTACGTTCCATTCATTTGCCTTTTGAGACCACAATCCCCATCATAATACCCCGTTAGACTAAATCTATCAGGTTTAGCCGCATTTCTCACTTGATACTTTGACTGCAGTCCAGACCCACCTTTAGTTCCAGACGCCACCACACCTTTGCTTCGTACATCCATACTAGGGTGTTTATTCGGAGGTAGCGGTCGTGTCCCACATGATCGAAAGTGCCTCGGCCGAACAGAAATTCGGGACAGCCTGACCCACTGTTATCCTGAGTCCTATGTTCGCGGGCGATGTATGCCGACTAGACAACAGGGTTAATTGGGGGAAGAAAGTGCAAATCAACAATGCAGCGTACGTTTATATCTCTGAAATCTAGCTATTGTAATCATTTCTTTGTTCCATTGAAAAATACTACACGTGTTTAGTGGAGCCTGATGCAAAAACTTGTATTTAGCGGGTTCTCGCCTCGGCGCCTGTTCATTTGGGCGTTAACACGTGTAAACAGGACGAGCAAAAGATCTTGCTGACTCACACGGTTGCCAAACAAATCCCGCCCCCTTGTTCCGGTCTAGGACCAACAAGTCGGACAAATCGCCGGGCAATGCCGTCATAGTCTGGTGCTATGTAGCACGCGTATAGCTTAAGGCAGGAGAGATGACGTGAAAGGACCAAGACGTAATGAATGGGACAGTCCAGGCCTTCGTCAGGATATGTTTAATCTGTTGATTGGGCTGATGTTGGGGAGATCTCCATAGTACAAGAACAACCGATGAAGCCAAGAGGGGTGGGACAATCCTGATCTAACTTCCGCGGTACGTGGTGTACGACCAAGGGCTGAGCAACAATGGAATATGGTAATGCTCCTCGGGTTTCGCAAATTGGAATATAATCTGTTAAAACAAGCGGTAAGGGTGGGATGTAGTTTGTATGGCGAAATCGCGTAAAACTCGCCTCGACAACCGGGTAGAACGTATCGCGTTTGTCCTTCTCGAAATAGTCACCCGTGTTGAAGATCATCTTGTAGACACCGGCTTGCAACCGGGGTTCGGGGGGTAATAATGTTGTGCAGCGTCCATCAGAGTCGGTCTGGCTAATATGGGTTCGACGATTTGAATAGGAATTGCGGGAAGGAAACGGTTAGGCGCACCCTGAGGCGAGAGTTGTGAAGCTCGATCCGTCCATCACCTCAAGTCGCACATTAACGTTCGCGGCCGGCTTGCCTAGAGTAGAGTCCAACACTGCGAGTTTCGTAGGAACGGTAAGTATACACGTCAGTCGTACAAGGAATCAAACGTAGCCTCACCATGGCAAGTGACTGGAGATTTCCCCAAGGACATCGTCTGAACCAGATGTTGGAGTTGGGAACTTGAGCCTGCGGCATGTGCTCGATGAATGTTCGTAGTGCGTTGGTGAACGAAACATGGCTTACAATTGGGGTTGGTGGTAGCCAAGTACAGGAGAAGGCGCTTATGAACTCGTTGGAGCACCGTGCTCCGACGGCTAAGATATGCTCAGGATTCGGCCTCCCACAACAAGGTTATCTATCAAATGGTTTGGCTAGGAGGTAGAACGATGTAACTGGCAAAGTTCTAATTGATAAAATCGAGCAATATGATTGGAAACGGCCAAGTATACAGACAAGATAATACAGCAAGCGGTACAGGTGCGTGAAGTGGGCCAACAAATTACAAACCCAGTTCAAGCGCTATGGCGGAAATGTGGAATAAAGCATAAACAAGAAGCTGGGTAAAACCAGAACGAATTAAATAGAGAGGGGATGCATACAGGAGGGAGTGCATAGGCATAGATCCACTAATTAGCTATTAGAACAGTCGGTAAAGGATGGGGCATAGGAATAAAACGAAACAATCCAGTTTATGAGGACATGGGAGAACCACCGGCCAGCGTTGGGACTTGTCGCTCCGGAGCTGGGGCCCCAAAAGATGGGCACACCTTTGCCGATGCCGTAGCTCCAGGCGAAAACGACACACCCCGCGAAAAGAACGCTCCGGGGGTCGAGCTAGTGAGTGGTTGTATACCAGCCGGCGCACTCTTCCTTGCAGAGTTGGGGCCAGAACCAACCCCCATGCGCCCAGCCATTGCCGAAAGTCGTTCCTGCATATCAGCCGGGATAGCAGGCGCCGGGAGAGAAGGCCGAAGCAGTGCACCAAGAGTGGTAGCGGCAAGAGACGGATTGCTCGCTGGGGGCAGTACGATCGAGGGCCGCGCAGCTGGGGTCGAGGCAGACGTAGAGACTGGTGGAGCGCGCGGCGGCGGTCGGGGGCGAGGCGCACATCCCGTGCGGCGGGGAAGTGGTTTGATGGCAGGGCGAGGAGACGATGATGGCGGCGAGGGCGATGAGCTGTTTTGACGGGATCCTGCAGAAACAGCAGGAGAGGCGGGAAGGGTACTGGGCGCCGGGGGGGTAATAAACCGAGCTGTGAGAGGGGCGGTGGAACCCGACTGCAAGGTCAAGGTTGACGGAGGTGGTGTAACGTTCATCTCGACAGCCAGTCCACGCTCGTTTGAGGTAACAGAAGACGGGGGTGCAACGAGCGTTGGGACTGGGGGGGCAGAGAATCGTTGCTGAGTTGGGGTTGGAGTCGCGTCAGTAAAGTTGAAATTGAACGCAATTGCCTGTAGCTGTGGGGGTTGCAACGGGGCGGGAGGGGATCTGCGATGAGACAAAGGAAGTGCTTTGATGGGACGAGGGAGGGCAACCGAACCAGTACTCGGGGATGCCCCACTAGCGATGGCTGGCTCTGCGGAAGACTTGGATGTTACTTGCGATGATTGCACAGATGCAGCCGTGGAGTCGAGCGTTGTGACAGAGCCGGTCAGGGATGGGACACGGAGGCCAGGGGGTGCATCGACCTCGTCATCAGAATCATCCGACAAGTCGGTGCTGTCCGCATCGAAATCAGAGACGGTCGGAGCTCCAAAAGCAAACTTGGTGGGACTAGGAGGGAGAGACGGTCCATGCCCATCTTTCGTAGCGAGGGCAGACGTGAGACGCCAGGAGCGAATGTCAAAAGTAGTGTCCGTGGCGCTGTTGAGCCGTTGCTCCAAGCCGAGTTCATTCTCGGAGGCATCGGAAGAGTCGAGGGAATGGACGGAAGCCGCATAACTCGAGGTGCGCGCGTTTATATCCTCTTTAAGCTCGCCTCGACGCCGATTTTGGAACTACAGCATGGCAGCGTTAGGGCGATGATCTCGAGTGGCAAACAAGACATACCCAAATAGTAATCTGCCGATAGGTCATACCCGTCATGTTGACCAGGTAGGTCTTCTCTGGCTTGGTAAGCACCTTGCCGCGTTCATGCAAGGCCTCGAAGATGGGGAGGAATTTCTGGGTTGGGAAATCAGTTGTCTAATTCTAACGATATGTGAAGAGACTACATACTGTGTCAAGCGGGGGGACTTCTTCGCCAGGTTTCATAGGTATATTCTCGTCGTCTTCAACGTCCTGCTCGGCTTCAACGTCCTCATCATCTTCAAACTCGGAATCTATAAACATCGCTAAGCGAATTATCAATGCCTGGGAAATAACTCTGACCTTCAGCGGACTCCGAGTCCTCATCCTCAGACCCTTCGTCTGGTTGAAGGGCTAGGTTTTCAAAGTGCTTGCGTACCGCCTCCAAGCCTTGGTCAACGGTGCCATTGACAAAAGTGTCTCGAGCGGCCTCGACGAGCAAAGGCAGCTCAGATGGATTTGACGCCACAGTAGATACGCTCAGCTCCTCCAATAGCTGGCGCTCCAAGGATTCAACAAACCTCTGATACTCCGGTGTCTCGGCAGCAAGGACGGATACAATCGCTTCCACGATGTCCTTCGGTAAACCAAGCGGGGCAAGCCGGCTGGAGACATCTGGCAAGCATGTTTTTAAAGGCGAACCAGTCGTGCAGGCGTCAAACGATGGCGTGTGTCGCGCAGCGGTCGGACCCCGCTCGAGCGCAAGAAAGGGCCGCAACGTCGATCGAATGGAGCTCGCAATTTGTAGAAATCTAGCAGGAGAATCAGCCATTGCTGATGTCTGAAAGGCGGGAAGTGTGTGCGGTGAGTCTCGCTGGAAGTGAGTCTGGAAGTCGTGGTTGACGTGGGATGTTGGATACCGGTTGAAGTGAACAATTGGAACTGACATGGCGTGTGCCCTGTTTGGGACTGTGGGGACCTGTATTCCCCGGGTCCAAGCGCTGGACCGAGCTGTAAAGTCGCTCTGTATGCACAACTGCTTTAATTCAAGATGCGTTTGCAGCTTCATTACTATTATTCATGTATTCCAATCGAGCAGAGGTAATATCTGGGCAGATAAATGCGGTAGCACAAGTGCGTGGTGCATGAGCCTGGTTGGGTGGGCGTGTTTGGGCGTGTAGGGTAGACATGACAATAGCGGGCCACTCCTTTGTTCTGCCGGATTGAACATTCGCCGAGGTGACCTAACTTCCGCCTTCACCAACCACAACTCGACACCGCGTCTTCGACACCAGTCGCCATGAACGCTTGTTTCGACGACACTGGGCTAATACAACAGCTTCAGGCGCTGGAATCCCAGCTCTTGGCTGCGATTAGAGCAGGCGCAGATGCATGCGTTACTTTTTCCGCCCACCTGGCGAACACCTTGGGGCACGCGCAACAACTAATCAACACCGGACAAGCGTCACCCCGTCTTGTTCAACTGTTACCTACCATCGCGCAACCTCTCGGTAGGATATGTTCTACCTTCGAATACCTGGAGCAGGAGAGGATCCAAGCCGACCAGCGGCAAGGAGAGGCTTTCCAAACGATATTTTCAACCGTGAGCCGACGCCGGCGCAAGCGATCAACCCGGTCCCACAAGTCCAAGACCGGCAAGTGCGGGCGCGTCCGGCAGTCTGGCAAGAAATCCAAGCGTGGCCGTCGATCCCCCGTGGGCAACCCAAAACGCCGAGTTCAAGTCGAAGTCGACGCCAACACTTCCAAAGCCAAGCCGACGTCCCTCGACAGCTCTGGCAAGAAGTGTCGGACTGTCACCGCCCCTCCGACCGATTCGATGAAGTTTGGTAAGTCGACCCTCTCGCTTTTATGTACAACGAGCTGACTTCAAGCCACAATTCGCTAGGTCCCTGTCGTGATTTCTTCCTATCGCACCTCGGCGACCCCTATCCTACCACTGTGCAGAAGCACCAAATCCTCAAACAGTCGTCTCCCGATTTCACTCTTCGTTCTCTCAATCTCTGGTTTGTCAACATTCGTCGTCGCTCCAAATGGATGGACATCTTCAAGAAGCACGCTGGCTCGAAACGCGATGCCATGCGCGATCTCGTTGCTCGCGTCGAGGCTCAGGTCGCTGGTCGACCTGCTCCGAACCCTCTCCCCAGCGGTGCCGCTCCTCCCGGCTTCAAGGTCGATCAAGTAATCGTGGACGAGGTGATGGCGATGCGCGCGGTAGTCGATATGGTATCGCGCGAGGTGTATGGCGAAGGCTGGGATCAGATCTTGCAGATCAAGCCGTGGACCGAGGAGGAAGTACGAGCGCACGAAGAGCGGAAGAAGACCGCGAGGCGCGAGGCACGAGCTGCCAAGACCGACGGAGAGAAGCGCCGAAAGGAACGAGAGGAGCAGCGAGAGCAACAACGACGAGACAGGGAGGCGCGGAAACGAGTGGAGCAGGGGGCGGTGGAGGGGATCCGAGCCGCACGAGAGCTTCACGCGAAACTGTTGTCGGTGAACAAGCGCAAGCGCGATGACGAAGAAGAGAGCAACGACAGCCCAGCGAAGAAGTCGAAGAAGGGTAAAGAGGTAGAGCTGGACGAGAATGGGTAAGTGCTGATGTCTGCGTGCTCTAGTCTATGTGTCTGAAACATACCTATACTTGCAGCCAGCCGAAAAAGACGAAGATACGGGTGCCCAAGGTGGACGAGCTCGGCAACCCGCTTACCAGGGAGCAACGCAAGGCATTGAAGAAGGCGATGAAGGCAGCACAAGCTCAGGCGCAAGCACCGGTGAACCCCCTGAAGCGCAAGTCCCCCGAACTCGACGCGGCGTATCCCGGCGCTTCCGATAACGAACCTATTGATATTACGACCAAGCGCCGTCGTCGCGATGCGGTCACGTTTGACGGTTTCCCTGCACCACAAGATGCCGTCGAGGAGGCCGGGATGGCGGACCTGTCGCAATTGCTCTCGATCCAGTGGGCGTCTCCGACCGCGCCTGCCACGGTTCTCCCGACTGTCAATATCACGCCGCCCGGATCGAACGCCGACCACAACGAGTTTGCTCACCCCGCTCATGACCATGTTGCCGCGCCGGTTCAAACGGACTCTGCGGCTGTTGGCGAAGTTCCTCGACGTTTCTCTCAGCAACTCGCCAACTACGTTCTCGAGAGCGGTATGTTCGACAACCAGAGCTTTGGTCTCTTCAATACCGAGGACACATTCCCCGGCATGGCTGTCGACGTCCACACCGACGGCGGGATTAATTCGCTCATGCCTCCAGCCGACCACTCTGCCCACTCGATGAGCGTGTCGCCCGTTCAGGCCGAATCGCACACCCCAATGCAAGCCTTTGCCGCTCCCATCCAGACGTCCCACGGATACGATTCTTTTGCGCCGGCTGATACCGGGAGCCATAGCCCGCCGACGCCATACTCGGTCGCCAGCACGGTCATGCCCGCCAACCCAACCCCAAATCCAGATGCAGATTCAGACATGTCGTGGCTCAACGCGGCTATCGCCCAACTCCCAAGTGAACACGAAGTACAACAACAACACATGGCTGGACAATACCACCATCCGCACTCGACCGGGTCGCAGGCCCAGGCCGGTTACGGCGGTCAAGCTTACGCTTCCGGGTCGGGTCTGTACGGTGCCCCCGCCTTCCCGCCGACGCCCGAACAACGCGCGCCCATGTCGCACCAACGCACGCAGATGTCATACCCTTCGCCCCATTCGCAGCCGCACCATGCCCTGCCGCCATCGACATCTCCCAGCCAGTCTCGCCCGTCGTTCCCGCATCCTCAAGCTCGCGCGTCCGTCACACCACCAAGCTTCCAGCCCCCGCCTCCGCCTCAGCAGCGTCAGCGCGCGCCCGGCTCTCTGTGGCAGACACCATACTCTCAGCCTGCTCAGCAGCCGTATCAACCCGCGTTCAGTCCTCATCCCGCGCCGCGCACGCCCTCGCACTCGCATTCGTTCCCTGCGCCGGTCCACTCGACCCCACAGCCTTTGTACAACGAACCAGGCTACGACCACCGCGCATACACCCAGCCGGATCACTCTCCTCGACGAGAGCACCAACAACCATCTCCAGTCTACGCCCAGCACGAACAGCCACCCTCGGCCTACGCTCACAACTATGCGCCAGAACCCGCGCCGGCGCCTAACCCCGTGGAGAGTGCGAGCGAGATCCTCAAGCGGCGCGAACGCGAGTTCGTTCTTGCGCAAGAGGCGTTGCAGGAGCGGTTCAAGCGTGAGCAAGAGGAGCAGCTGGCGCAGTTTATGCAGACTCAGCGGGAACTACGTGAACAACTATTAAACGAGGGAGACCGGTCGTAAAGTGGATGTTGCATTTGAGTTGTGATTTAATTGTAATTGGTCGGGTTTATTGGTTGATTTATCCTTTTTGATTTCTTTCTGTATCTATGCCTATTTCTTGGATCTGTATATGCTCCCGTCCTTTCCTATGCCCTATGCCTTTCTATTTATGCTGCCCTATTTCTCTTGTCCTCTGTGTATCGATTTGTACAAACCAATTACCTCTCCCGATACAGCGAATGAAATTTTGGTAGAGAGGTTCCAACGCCAGTGGGAGGGCAAGAAGTGAGCTACGAATCCAAATGAATAATGCCTCGAAGTCGCTGTTTCATCAAAGGAGGGCGTTCCGTTGAAATATTGGTGACAGGCCGACGCTTCTTGACATGTTATCAAAATCTCGTCGGGTTCTATTTGGCCCAAACCTCGAATCGGGCTCTGGCTAATCGGGGGCTGCAACGACCAGCTGAATTTCAGACTTTTGCATCAAGCGACTGGACAAAGTACTGAGGGCTATACTAGCGCTAGCCCATAGTCTCGACATTCTCTCGGTATTCTGGCTCGCCCAAGTGCGTGCATAGTCGGCGGAACCAGCACGCATATACCCAGGCCACACGAGGCCAAATAATTAGAGCGAATATGTCACAGTGGCGGTCGGTGTTTGGGTTCGGCGGTAGTGCGGCCAATAAAGGAATGGGCCGATGCATCCACGTGGTCAAGTTTGATCACGTAATGTAGCTAATGATACCTTGATTCGGCCGTAATTATGCCTTGATCGGGTCTCGGATGTTGTGGCTTTAACACCGCATGTTGTCATGACTCGGCTTTATATCGGGCGCTTCTGCTGCTGCGCTTCTCGTCGTCGAAGGCTCCTGGTGTTATTAATTCCCTGCTCCTCGTCGGGATGGCTGCCTGCCCTCTACCGGAGTCTTGACCTCTTGCCCGATTCATGAATGAAGATAAAATCCTCACAAAAAGTCGCGTCGTCGTTTGTTAACCGTTGCCCAAGCCCCATCTGACAGCCTCTACAGTCGCGTAAGTTACTCTCAGATCAAACTTACGATGCAAAACTAATCCCAAGGGAAACAGGGGCTCAGTGGTACAGAAGATGGCGATACCTGTTTAGACTTGAGAGGCATTCCTCCACTCAACCTCGGTATGCGGTATACTTACCACTCGCACGCTTCCATAGTTACACTAGTCGAGTAGATACACCTATCCGTCGTCGACGTGCTTCGTACAACACATAGTCAACTAAATGGAATCTGGTCAATATGACTAGGACGGCCATATTTCGAGTGCGTCATGCTCTTGGTCTCCGCGTACGAACAATCCATTCAATTCCTTGCCAGGCAAATTCAAACAGGATACGGGTCTACGTGTCGAACCCACATACTACCTCTATGAACCGTCTAGTACCACACGTGGAGATTTAGAGGAGCACTCAACCTGACGTTGCTTCAACCCTGCTCCTGGTGTCTTGCTTCGGCAGTCATTTTATAAAACCGATACTCC
>WSTG01000667.1:0-15010 GCA_019616325.1 Ceratobasidium sp. 394
ATGAGATGCATTCAGAGGGCGACCCGACAGGGCTTTATATACCCGTCGGTCTGTTTGTACGTACAAATAGATCCAGTCTACAGGAACTATACTAATAGTAAACAAAGAGCGCAGGCCAAGTCCAAACATTACCCGAAACCTTGTATCTTCCAATCCTTTGGTTTCCTATTGTGCGCACGGCGCATACATGTCCTAACATTGCCTAATATTGTGCGCAGAGTGTCAAAGTAGGTTCCACTATGCTGGCGCACTATGTTAGTATCAAACGGCCAATGTTTGTGCCAAACGGCCAATGTTTGGGCTTGAGTATGCTTGCGTCCATATAGATCCTTAAGTCTCCGTTAGCTTGGTTCCTAAGAAAGATAACGGGTTTGACCCGATCCGCTGGTTCCCGGGCTTAGGTAAGGGTACGGCTGGAATCAGCGTCATCGGTTTCCTTAGTAGGATTTCTTTCCTGAAGCGATCCGAAGACTTGGGAGAGATCACATGACTTGCATGGCTGGGATTCCTATCGTGCAAGATGGTCACATGACCTATTTCTGGCTGACCCACAAACCCGGAATCAATTATTTTGGCTGATTCAAGGAGTCCTACAGAATGTAAGGAATGTACGAGTGTGATCTATTATGGGGCCAGTCTGCCGTTGGTGGCGAACCCTGTTTAGCCTTAAGCGCTCCTCTTGGTCTACTATAACTGGCTCTGAACCCCTGAGTCAGGTGATCAAGGGAAGCGGATTTTGCTCCAGCCGTTAAAATGCTTTTTGGAGTTGCTACAAATGGTCAGGAGGCTTCCTTTTATAGTAATGAGCGCATAGGGGCTAAATGCTAAGTTGGGGAAGATGTGACACAAGGGGCAGATAGGGGTTATTCTATATCTCAACCGTTTCCTTATCGATTTGGCTCGGGAAAAATACTAAAATATATAGAAGAATTCCCTTATCTTATCTAAGCTAATATCTAACCTAAGCTAGGTTAGGATGAGTCGGAATTAACTTAAAGTCTTAGTTCAAGACTTCAAATCTTAGGATGTATGCGTTACATAACACACATGACTTCGGCGCTTACAGTGGTTACTGCTGCTTATGTAACTTGCTGCTGCAATATCTCTCCCATGTAATGCAGCAGCGAGCAGCGAGTGACTAAGCTGAAGTCACATGACCCTAGGATTAAGCGCGGCTCTTATAAGATTCGGAGCCGCAAAACAAGCGAGAAGTATTCATATATAATTACTAATTAACAAACCCACATGTGACCGTCTTGGTGATGCCTGATAGGCCATCGACGTTACACATGATCTTGTTGTGGCTGCGGACTGTGGAATGAAATGACTCACCGTACCCACAATGTATGTAAGTAGGAGTAAGGCTAGCTGAGGCCCTCAGTTAGCCTTATCTTGTCCACCACACTGAGACCAACTAGTATATAGTAAACAAATCCAATAAATACGAAATAAATACATAGACACTACAGACAGCAAACAGAACAGTGAGCCACCGTTAGCCACTAGATCAGAGAACTAGCAGGTCATAACACACTACTCGGGTTATTTGCAGCTCTGAATCTTATAAGAGCCGCACCTAATCCTAGGGGCATGTGACCATGCTTAGTAAGGTTGGGAGTCAGGTGTGCATTACATGGGAGAGATATTGCAAGCCCGACTTGTGTAAGCAGGCTTAACCACCATAAGCACCAACGTCATGTGACACGTAAAGTGCTTCAAATGACTTTGGAGAAAATACAGTAATTATCTAGTTAATTCTCCCTACCTAGAACTCCTAAGCCCCAATGGGTTTAGTGCTTAGTTGTCATGCACGCAGGTCGTGACAGTGAAGCTCTCCAAAAGGAAGGCTTTTGGGTGCAACCTATTGTCGTCCCCTTTCTGGTTGAGTACAACTCCCAAGGCTACTCCAGATGTGTCTGTTTCCATGTAGTGGGGCTTCTTGGGGTCAGGGTGAATCAGCACCGGTTCCTTGCAGATTTCCCTTTTTATTGCTGAAAAGGCTTTGGCTTCCTCTGGACCCCAAGTCCAGGGGGTTTCATTCCTTGTTAGGTTCGTTAGTGGTTTAGCGATCTTGCTACAGTCCTTTACAAATCTCCAGTAGAAGTTGGCAAATCCTAGGAACGCTTGTACCTGTTTGATTGTGGTCGGCTCCTTCCATTCTTCTACCACCTTTTCCTTTTCCTTTTCCATGGAGATTCCTTCCGGTGTGATGACGATGCCTATAAAGCTTGTGTGAGTGGTGTAGAACTTACACTTATGGGCTTTTAGGAACAGGTGATGTCTTTGGAGTTGGTTTAGGACCTCCTTAACGTACTTAGTATGTTCCTCTGCTGTATGGGAATAGATTAGGATATTGTCCATGTAGACTACCACATAGTCATCAATGATGTCGTGGAAGATTTCATTCATGAACCGTTGAAAGGTGGCCGGCCCATTCTTTACCCCAAAGGGCATTACTAGGGACTCGAATAGTCCTTCTTTAGTTTGGAAAGCCATCTTCCATTTGTCTCCTTCCTTGATGCGGATGTTATTGAATCCCCAACAGATGTCCATTTTGGTGAAGATCTTTGCATCCTTCAGCATCACAACTAGGTCTGCCTGGATTGGCATGGGAAACTGGTTTGGCTTAGTAATTGCGTTCAGTTTCCTATAGTCCACTACTAGTCTGAGCCCTCCATTGGCCTTGTTTACATAGAAGCAGGCCGACACGACGGGAGACATGCTTGGCCTAATTTTTCTGTCTTTTAGTTCCTTATCCAGGTATTCCTTGAGTGCCCATGATTCTGCTGGTGACATTGGATACGTCTTTGCTGGCCAGGGGAGCTCAGCTCCCTTGATGAAATTGATCACACAGTCATACACCCAGTGTTCTGGCGTTTTGCTGAATCCTTCTTCTTGGAAGAGATCTTTGTATTCCAGGAACTCCCTTGGGATTTCTGGTTCTTCCGTTTTCCCTGTTGCTGTTTTGCCCATGATTTTGTCTTGATAGGTGATGGAGAGATCCTTCCATCCAATGATGGGTCCGCCTCCTCAAGCCAATCCTTCCCTAAGATGATCTCGACCCCACCCAGGGGCATCACATAGCAGGTGCACTGCCATTTCTTTCTTTCTATTTCGATTTCTAGGTTGCTTTCTGGGAGATTCTTTCTTCAATCTCCTTCCCATCAATTGCTATGACCGCTTTACTATGTTTCAGTGGTACTGTTTCTATTTGGTTTTTCTCGACGTACCTCGTGTCAATGAAGTTCCTTGAGGATCCGGAGTCGATGATGGTTTTGGCGGGTTCCATGATTCCTTCTACCAACGCACAGATGATTGATTCTCCACTTGATTTCTTTAGGTAGAATACATGCATTGGGTCGGTGTTTTCAGGGGCGTAAGACATTGTGCTGATGTCCCTTTCTAGTTTTCCGACTCAGATTCTGGTCCCTGGCCCTCCTCTGTTTCCTTTCCTGCTTTTCTGTGTACTTTTCCCTTTGCTGTGTTAGTCCAACTTCCTTGGCAATCCTTTATCATGTGTCCTGGCTTAGCGCATTTGATGCATAACCCTGCTTTCCTTTGGCGCTGCTTTTCTGTGTCTGACACCTTCCCGAACAAGGTCCCCTCCTGGGGTTGTCCTTGGTCTGCTTTCCTGGTTACTGGGGTTGGGGTGACAGACCTGGTTGTGGTGACTGTTCCCGCCTTGGTGCTCAATCGCTTCGTAGAGAATGGAATGTCGTCGGTTTGGCAGGCTGTCAATATCCATTGCTCGAGGGAAAGATCTTCAAGCACTCCATATAGTTCCATTTTGAGCATCCCTTGTTGGACATTGGGTTTGAGTCCTTCCTTGAATTTATCAATTAGGGCTTCACGGTTCCAGTCTACTTCTTGGGCCAGATTCCTGAACTGGGTGGCGTATGCTTGTACACTCTTGATCTGGGTAAGCCTTCCCAGTTCTTGGATAGCCTTTTCTCCCTTGACAGGATCTCTGAAGTGTAGGAGGAATGCTTGTTTGAAAACTCTCCAGCTCCAAAGGAACTCGTGGTCTTCCCTGTCGGCTACACTTTTAATGAGTGGTTGCGCCCAGTTGGCGGCTCCTCCCAAAGCCATGTTCAGAAGGGTTTGGTTTATCCTGTGTTGGTCTCCAAAGGTTCCTTCTTCATAGTCATTGAAGTAGATCTCCACTTTGGTTATGAAAGTCTCTGCTTCTTTGCCCTTTTTGCCGTTAAACACCTTGGGTTACTTAGTACGTGCTTCCATTGGGATCGCCGTTCCCGCCATCATGGTTTGATTCATTGTGGTGTCCCTGACCTTTGGTTTCCTGTTGTTTTTCTTTCCTTGGTCCTCTCTTTTCCTTTTATCACCTTCATCCCCGCTATTGTTGAGGGCACTGTTGCCTGGCCCTCCCTCTGGGTGGGCTGTGGATTCCCTTATGAAGGGTCTCCTCCCAAGTGGGTCGTTGGCAAGGAGGGTTTCTCTGCCAATGACTTTGGGGATCAGTACCCTGCTTTGTTTAGGGATTTCCCCTTTTTGTATTTCCTTGGTTATGTTATCCATACCATTCGCTAGGTCTGTGGCTCGTTGGTCCATGGTGGCAATAGTTTCTCCCATGTTTTGTGTTCATTGGTCTAGATCCGTGGTTCGCCACTTGATGGTCACCACTGTTGTTCCTATGCTTGCCAGCTTTTGATTCTGGGAGACCATGATGTTGTTTATTTCCTTGATGGTTTCCCCCATAGCTTCTAAGGTGGCTTGCTGTTTGTTGACTGCCAGGTTTAGGTGATATGTGTTGGTTTGGGCACCGATTGCTGATGCTCGGCCCTCCTGCAGTATCTGTTGCATTCCTTGGATGGCCCCTTCTGACCGTATCAAAGGTTCTGAGCTTCTTTTGATTTCAGAAAGGGTGGCCCATTGGAGGGTTATTAGTCCATCCCTGACAGCTTCGGTAATTAGGATGATTGGGTTAAGGGGCCGTGGCTGTACTAGCCTTATCCAGCTCCCTGCTCTGGAGCCCTCTGCTGGGGTCAGTGGCCTGGTGTTCATCCTTTTGGCTTGATCCACCATTGTGCTGGTTATGTCATCAACATCTTGGAAGGATGCTTCCATTAGTCCTAAGGTATCCCCTTTGGTGGTCGTTTCACATCAGGAAAAATTGTATTACAAATTTCAACCTGAGATTTGAAATTAGCTAAATTTAGCTGAATTTATTGATTTATTGAATTTAGTGAAATTTAGTGATTCAGTGAATTTAGTCAACTTAGATGAATGTAGTGGTTTAGTAAATCTAGCTCTTTTTGGGTGAATTTAGACCCTTTAAGGTCGGCCTATAGGCCTCAGGCTCACTCTATTCTGCTCAGGCTCACACATAGGGTATGGTTTAGAACATGGCATTGGAGTGTATGTACAGCTATTACAGAAAGGAGACATGTTCGGGCAGGCTGGGTGTCGGCATTGGAAGCACAGGTAGGATGGGCTGTACTTGGGTGCCCACACGCCAGGGGGGTAGGGGGCAAGTGGGGCGGGTGTGAGCAAGGGAGCGGCCTGGCGCAACATGCGGACAGGCTAAGGGTGCGTTCAAGCTCGCATCCATGCTTGCGATGGTGACTGCAGGAGGGAAAAGTGGTTAGTGAATTTGGGCACGTGTGAGGGCAAATATGGGTGAGGGCGTGTGAGCACAGGTGTGCAGGAATGATATAGCTGTGGTGAGGGCAGGCTGGTTGAAGCGCAGGCAGGCAAGCACGGTGGGCGGACATAGGCGTACGAAGGTGAGTGAACGAGTGCGTGTGCGGGCGGTGCAAGTTTGGCGGGGCGCGGGCAAAGAGAAGTGAGTTAGAATGACATTGATTATGTGGCAGGCAGACTCACCGAGGCTACGGCAGCTGCGAGGCGGGCAAGATTGAAGATGGCAGCGGGCTGGGTGGAGGACCACATGTGGACATGACCAGGTGCAGGTGTGGGCGAAGGCAACAGAGAGGGCAATGAGTGGTTAGCGAGAGTGACTTGATTTAGTGGCAGGCAGGCTCACCTTGTCGGCACAGCGGGTGAGCATGGAACAGCGGGTGCAGGCACAAGTGCAGGCATAGCAAGGGCAAGGAAAGGTGAGCAGGAAGACACGATTAGGTGGCCAGCACTCACCTCGGCTACAACCTCCCTAAGGCGGGTGTCAAGGGCACAGCACGGCAATGGCAGTCAGCAGCGGGGCAACAATGGTGGGCGCAGAGCTTACTCGCTGTGGGCGACGCTAGAGCCGTCGTTGTCTTGTGGCAGATGTCGGGTCTCGTGGTGAGCGAGTTAAGGAGAGACGGTGGGGCTTGTGACGAGAAGTGGAAAATAGCGCTGAGTGGCGATCAGGCGTGATGTCATTGGCCGTGCATGTGACAATATGTTTTTTTGCATAACATCACTTGCTCCACCGTCTCTCCTCAACTCGCCCGCCACGAGACAACGACACCTCTGGCGTCGCCCACAGCAGGTAGTCCCGCCCCCCAGTGCCATCACTTCGCTGCTGACTGCCACCACCTTGCTGGGCCCTTGTCGCCTGCTTTGTGGCGGCCATGGCCAAGGTAAGCCCGCTTGCCACCAGACCGCGTCGTCATGACTTACCTCACCCTCACCACATGCACGCATGCACTTGCTTGGCCACACCCATGCACTCGGCCATCCATGGCTGATCCTTTCCCCAGCCCAGTGAGTGCTTGCCCCGCCACATAACCCTGCTCACCGCTCCTTACGCCAGCGCTCAACCAGGCACTAACGCCCGCACCTGTCCTCGTTTTCGTGCACCATGGCCCACACACCCACACACTCATGTTTGATGTGCCCCCTTTTGTGCACATGGTCGCCCATGTTCCACGTTGCCCATGCCCTTGTTGCCTGCCTCGTGGCAACCATAGCCGACATGAGTCCGCCCACTTGGCCATGTCACCTGTGCTCACTGCTCACCGCTTCTCGCCCTCGCTGCCCTCTGCACTCACGCTCGGGCACATTGGTTGGCCCACATCCACTCCCTCAGTGGCTCCCAATTTGAGCATGCGTGCCCCTGCCCCACTGTATACCCATAGTGCCTGCTCGCACCTGCCTTGTCTGATATGTCCCAAAGCACACACACTGCCCCACCTGCCCGCACCTCCCCTGTTCATCTGTGTCTTATATGGATGCCTACACCTGGAATGCTCGTACTACCCAATCCATACCCATCCCCATGCCCGGTGCCCAGCCCATGCCACATACAAGCCTATTGATAGCCCCCATGTGTTATGTAACGCATACATCCTGAGACTTGAAGTCTTCACTAAGAATTGAAGTTAATTCCAACTTATCCTAACCTAACATAGGTTATATATTGGCTTGGATAAGATAAGGGAATTTTTCTACTAATTATAGTATTTTATCCAAGCCAAATCAATAAGGAAACGGTGGAGATATTGATCAGCCCCTATCTCCCCCTAGCGTCATACTCTCCTTCACTTAGTACTTGACCCCTAAGCATTCATTACTATATTAGGAGGTCCTCTGACCATTTGTGGTGATATTCCAAAGCATTCTGACAGCTAGATAAAAAGTTGAGTCCCTTGGTCACATGACTCAGGATCTACCATATTTAGTATACTCATACACTAAAAAGGCAAAAGGACTATCACTTACAACCTATTGGTTTATATCTGGAGACTGAGCCAGCTCGATGGGTCATCTAGTCTTTATCCAGAGCACATCCTTTAATCCCCCTGTACCCAAGTGTTTAATTGTTAAGCCCCCAGTTCCCAATTACTTGGCGAGTAATTGCACACAAGCCGGAATCCACTTGCAATACAAGTACTAATGGATTAGACACAGAATCCCTCCGAAGAGTCAACCAAGATAATGTCAATTATTCGTGGAATTACTGCGAGCAGCCAAAATAATTGACTCTGGGTTTGTGGGTCAGCTCTGGACGAAATAAGCGCTGACACGAAGGTTCTCTGATCGGTCCGGGAAAGAAATCCCACTAAGGAAACCGATGACGCTGATTCCAGCCATACCATTATCTAAGCACGAGAACCAACGGATCGGGTCAAACTTAATATCTCTCCAAGGAACCAAGTCAATGGAGACTTGTGACACACTATGGACGCAAGCATACTCAAGCCCAAACATTAGCTGTCTGATACTAACATTGCGCGCCAGCATAGTGGAACCTACTCTGACACTCGGCGCACAATATTAGGCTATGATAGGACATGTATGCGCCGTGCGCGCACAATAGGAAACCGAAGGACTGGACAAGACAAGGTTTCGGGATATGTTGGACTTGGCTTGCACTCTTTGTTTATACTTAGTACACGCTCTTTGTTTACTGTTAGTATAGTTCCTGTAGACTGGATCTATTTGTACGTACAAACAGACCGACGGGTATATAAGGCCCTGTCGGTCAACTGTGTAATGCATCTTTTACTTACATCCCCATCTTTTAAATCACATTGTTTTGATTAAGCCCTTGAGGCTTGCCTTGGTTGATAAGTCGGTAATCAGCACTGTAAGACTTGTAAATTGCTAAGACCTAAGTCACTCTAAGTCCCAACCTAAACTGTGGTAACAAGCTCCGGTATACTTTAGCGGTTCAACTTGCATGACTGCCATCGCTGCCAGTCCCCTTAAGAGATTAACTAACCGTGTGATTAGTTTAAGTCTAGCATTTATCTATTATATATCCTGAGACATTAAATTGTTCTCTGGGACTCCGTATACAACACCCACAACACTTAGTGTATAGGACGCGTTCGCCTCTGACAAGGCTCACGACTATATACTTAAGAGCTCCAGGCCCTGCCATCTCCTATCCTAGGCGACTAGTTATAGGAATTAGCATACACCTCAAAGAGGTCAATTTGCCTACGTCAACTGGTAAATCCTCTTAAGAGTATCCTTTCCCAGGTGTGCACAGTAACACAGCGCATACACCTGGGACCTGATCCCTCAAGCAAGCACCTCCGTCTCTAAGTTGGTACTCCCTCGGCGCTTGCACATAGACTCTGAAAATTACACAAACTATAACACCATGTGAATACATCTATAAATAGAAAATCGCTTATTCATGCCTTTTTGGCTGTGAAATTGTGCAAAACTGAGTGAAACCTGGTTAATTGGGTGTCATAAATCCCACTAAATCAAGCTAAATCTACTAAATCCAACTGAATTCACGAAATTGATTATATAGCTAAATTCAGATGAATGAAAAGGGGGGGTTAGTAAGTCCCCTAAACCCTTAAACTCAGGTAAATCCAGGTAAATTTACCTAAATGAATTTTCACCCTTTTTCCTGACGCACCCACTACCGGTGGCAGTGGAGGGTCGCTGAGGATTATTACTGAGCGCTGAGGGATGGGTTGTGCAAGGGGTATTTCTGGCATGGTGCCTGGGATGTTGAGGTGGGTGGCGTCAGGGTCGGTTTCTAGTTCTATTTGCGGGGTTTGTTGTTGGGCTGCTCAGGACGCCGCCCGACTTGTCGATCTAGTCTGGTAACGCCCTTCTGTTGTCTGTTGTGACATAGTTTCCCATGTATCTATGGATCACAAAGTTTGTTCTGTATGAGCCACGAGTTAGGTGATAAGTTTGCCTTATAATGTTATGACCCACTAGTTCTCTTGATCTAGTGGCTAACGGTGGCTCTCCATACTGTTTACTGTCTGTAGTTGTTTGGTGTTTATCTTATATTTATTTGGTGCTGTATACTATGTACTAGTTGGTCTCAGTGTGGTGGACAAGATAAGGCAAACTGAGGCACTCAGCTTTGCCTTAGGCTGCTTATATACCCAGCAGCTGTGGTGAGTCATCTCACTCCGCAGTCCGCAGTAACAACAAAGTCACGTGTAGCGTCAATGGCCTATTCGGCTTCACCAAGACGGTCACTTGTGTTTGTCTATCAGTTACATGTACTCACTACTCGGGTTATTTGCAGCTCCGAATCTTATGAGAGCTGCACTTAATCCTAGGGAGATTTGACTATGCTTAGTGAGGTCAGGAGTCGGGTGTGCATTACAAGAGAGAGATATTGCAAGCCTGACTTGCATAAGCAGGCTTAACCACCGTAAGCACTGAAGTCATGTGACACATGAGGTGTCCCAAATGACTTCTGAGAAAATACGTTAATTATCTAATTAATCTTCTCTGTCTAGTAATGCTAAGTCCTAACTATGTTGGTACTTAGTCGTCATGCACGCGGGTCATGACAAGTTGTGCCCATTGAGACGCTTTTCCTTCCTTCATATTTGTGAGGGTTGTGGATATTTTTTGCCCATCATTGTTGGCAAATGTCATTGGATAGTCACGGAAATATACTTCCATCTTCATGAGGAAGTTTTCAGATTTGGGGTTCTTCTTTTTGCCTTTGAAGGCTTCTGGTAGCTTTGCTTGTGCTCCCTCTGGGATTGACTCCTTTTCTTTGCAGCAACATCTCCAGGTGTTTTCTTTGTCACTGCTGCTGCTCCCACTGTTGCTTGGGGAAGGCTCCCTTTGTGAGCAACATCATTTTGTTTTATCTGTATCACTTGGTGGTGGGATTTCCTGTTGCGTGGATTGGTGTGGAGGTTCAAAGGGCAGTGGTTTGAGGGTTTTCTTTCCGATTGCTTCTAGGACTTAGTCAATTCGTGAATCCAGTGCTTGAATCATTTCCCAAGTAAGTTCTTTATCTTGTTCTGCTTTCTGTACTGCATTGAGTACTACCAGTTGTTGGTTCCATACCCCTTCAATTAGGTTTGGGAAGTCCTTGATAATCTCCAAGTCCTTGTTAATCTTGTTTCATCAGCAAAAACAGTTTTTTTCTGTAGCACACAGAACTGAATCCTTGATACAGTAGCACCACATATTATTTCCATTGATATGCACAGTAAAGTACTGCCCTGTGTGGTATGTAGCCAAGGCAGGTGTACAGTAACATACAGAATATGGATGCTTGTACAAACATTGGTGTCCAATACCTCACAGGCAACCCAGTATGTACTGGTACAGTACCAGGTGATGATGCTGCTGGATCAAAAAGCGTTGTGTCTGGGAAATTGTTTTGGCTATTTCTCCATCATTTTAAATCCAATTTCAGTTCTGATTGCAAATTCAGCAGTGTGGCAGTGCCAGCTACCTCCGTACCAATTTTGGGAAATTTGAAATTCAGGGTCCTGATATCATCAATTCAGTTGAATATGCAATATTCTCTAACTTTTGATCCAGCCATGCATTTATTTTTCCCACGTGACCAAAGCCCCTAAATGCTAGAAAATACCCCTGGGTTAACACTGGGCACACTGGCACATTGGGGGTGGGAGGTGCACCAGTGGACTTGTGCAAGCAACAAGGGCAGCCCTGGCAGAGTCAGGTGACCAGTGGCTGCTTACACACAGGAGGGCATGTCATCAAAGTCAACAGCCACATACATGGATGCAGGATGATTGTGCTTCCAAGTGCTACAAAATAGCTGTTGGATGCTTCACATGTGCAACAGGTCTGTACAAGTCACTACCTGATGATACAGTAGCATCACAACAGTGCTACCGTACATGACACACTTGTACCGTACTGGACAGACTTGTACAGTAGCACTATGTACAAATCTGTGTAGTATATAGCAGGTATGTTGCAATGGTTGATACGGAAGTGCATAGCACTACATAGCACACATGGTTTTTGCTGATGACATTCCTTCTTGTGAGATTCTAGCTTGCGCATTGCTGACATTGGCATTAGGCCGTATCACACCTGGCGATTCCACGGCGATTCAGCCATTGATTCGGCGTCGCTATAAACTTCGCTACGAGGCCTGAATCAATCAAAATCGGCGCTTTGGCCGTGATAACAGCCACTACGAATGGCACTATGATGCGAGATTATTGCTTAGTAATGAATAGTTTTAATTCCATGATTCCCCTAATTTTTGCTCGCAACTCAATACCTAGCATGTCTGAGCATTCAAAACTCATAGACTCTTTGTTCCTAGCCTATATTGAACAATCTGTGCATGAATTACAGTCTTCTCCAGGCAATTCTGTACCTGAAGACTCTGACTCAGATGCCTCATTTACTTCGGATTTCTCTGATAGTTCTCAATCTGGCCACTCCGAATCAGTTCTGTCGATGCTACCTCCTCTTAGTGAGGTTTTAGCTCATTCTGTTTACACTATAGAGTCTCAGCGTTACCTGAATGAACGTCAGGAAATCCCAAAGGGTGGAAGCTTGCTTCGCATGACACTTGAAATTTGGCGGCATCGGCATCCAGGGATTTTCCGCTGCAACCTTTGGTTTGATCCTCCAACCTTTGACGCTCTGGTTGCAGCAATTCAGGACAACCCCATATTCCACAATAACTCTGCAATCAGCCAATTTCCAGTAGAAGAGCAGGCTGCCATTGCATTATATCGTCTTGGTCATTATGGGAATGCTGCCGGCATCCAAGATGTTGCACTCTGGGCAGGTTGGGGCTATGGGACTGTTGAGCTTGCCACTTGTTGATTTCTTATTGCAATCTGCCGCCCACAATTCTTTCGATCTGCTGTTGCTTGGCCAACTGCACAGGAGCAGGAGGTTGCTCGGCAATGGGTTGAAACACAGACATGTACTGAATGGCAGAATGGTTGGCTTATGGTCGATGGGACGGGTGCTATCCTTGAGCATTGTCCTGGGCACTACGGGAATGCTTGGTTTGATCAGAAGAGCAACTATTCACTTAATGTGCAGGTAAGGACATTGTTGCATATATTTAGGTGCATATAGTCAGCAGCTCTACAAATATAGATCATTTGCTTGCCAAACCTACGTATCATCAACTTTGGGGTGGGTCTACCCAGCAGCCAACACAATGCAACTGCATGGATGTGTACTTGACTACCAACTGAACATGCGCAGTTGCTCCAACCAGGAGATTGGATCTGGGCTGACTCGGCCTACCCTCTTCGAGATTGGGTTGTTGCCCCATAAAAAAAGTGAGTTATATGCTATGCTTAGATTATCCTTGGGTCTGAGCTTTGATTATACAGACCAGAAAAGCTTATTCCAGAGAACAGTTGGTTCAACTACCACATCTCAAAAATTCGAGTGTGTTCAGAGCACTGTAATGCACTATTGAAGGGGCGATTTCCTTCCTTGTGAGGGCTCCCTTTGAGGATGCATACATCTCAAGAAACATCAATGGCCAGTGTTTGGATTGCTGCTCAGTTGCATTGCATTGCACAATTTTGCGCTTCAGCATGAGCAGGAGGACTACCAGGAGAATGTGTTCTTTTGCCAGGGAATGCAGGCTGAGGTACTGGGTGGAGTGGTCAAGGAGGATGTGGGTGTTGATGATGGGGGTAATGAGGCACAACTTGAAGCAGGCAAGATGAAGTGGGAGCAGGTTAAGCAGTGGTTATTTGGGCAGGCGTAAATATTTGCATTTTTTCGTTTTAAAGATACTAGTCCAAGTCATGGTTTCCATTTCCTCCATCCAACCCAAATTTCAGGGTAGAAGTTGCTCCTTGGTTGCCCAAAACAAGCTGCAACATCGTCTGCATAAACTGGTTGTTCTGTTCGGAAAGGGCAAGCTGGTGTTCCTGGCACATCTTCTCCCGTTGTGTCTCGCCTACTTGTCGCACATGTTCAAGCTCCAAATGTTGGTTGTTCTTGTACTGGTCATGCTGAGTCCGGGCATCGATCTCCGCCTGTACTATGTCCTTGCGGGTAGCACGCTCAGCCTCCATGCTGGTAGCAATTGTGGTTGCAGGGTTGGTTCACTTGGTGGATGAACGATGAGGTGTGGGTGATGATTTGGTGGTATCTGGCTCAAGTTTGACTTGGACAACAGAGCCGATGCACTCATCGTCATCATCCAGTCCAGCCCAGTCATCAGACTTGTAGTCTGATTCCTAAAAGAAAATGCAGCCATGTCAACAAGCGATTACAAGGTAAACACTTACAACAGGTTTTGCCTTCTTTTTGCACTCCAAAGACGAGGTATCGATCATGGAAGCACCATTTGCGGCCAAACTAGGCTCGAGTTTCAGGCTCTTGTAAAGAAGTCCACACATGCGCCAATAATAAGGGAGCTTCTTCCTGATACCGTCTAAACTTCATAGTAAGAGCACAAAAAAAAGTCCAAAAAAGCGAAACACACCAAATAGATTGGCCAGAGCAGTGTTAGGTTCAATCTCATCGGGTGGGTTGATCCCTTGTCCAGTCTCACTCAGGCTATCACGTATCTTGGTATACTCAGACTTGAGCCTAGCATACAGGCATTCAGGTGCGGTCTTATCAAATGAGCCAAAACTTACCAGCTGATGTGATTTTTGACTGCAACGGCTAAGGAATCAGCATCTTCCTCCTTCCATCTGCCGCTTGGGTGACCAACCAACAGTTTGGTGGCAATCTGGCGGCAATGGGCAATTGCAGTATCCCCTGTTGCTCTGGGGGGCGCATTTCTGATGACTGAGAAGCCAAAAATCTGCCAGTGGGGATCACTCTCCTCAATATGCGTGAGCAGGGCATTGGTAAGCTCAGGTTCCTTTTTCCAACTGTATACATAGATGTGTGAGTACATCTATAGGTCAAAGGTAAACGATACAGCCACGGATTACTTACAGAACTGGAGCGGGTGTGGCTTCCTTAGCCTTCGGCTCTTCTTTGGCAGTTGTATCTCGTTTACCACGCTTGGCAGGCGTCATTTGGGGCTCTTCCATGGTCAATTTAGTATGTTTACGTTTGGGGGGCATGAGCACAAGCTAGTAAAGACGAATAGATGGCAAGAACGAGTGTACGACGAGGCAGGAGAATAAAATAATTATATTGCAAATGATTACATGAACAGCCAGCCACAGTGGCGCTATGGCACAAGTGGGCCGATTCATACCCGTAGCCTGGACTGAATCATCAGGCAAAAAATGTTGGCTCATAGAGCCCCACAGAGACAGGGGGACAGAGGATACTGTTCTGGTTCCCTGAGGCTCTGGGAAACTCTGGGAAACAGAGGAGACATGGGGGCCAAACAAACCCCACAGGTTCTCCCAGCCTAAGAACCACAAAAATGCGCTAACTGATC
>WSTG01000668.1:0-15006 GCA_019616325.1 Ceratobasidium sp. 394
ACCCGCTTACGGGAAGGAATTCATCTAGCGACTCGGCGCTCGGCGCTTCCAACCGATCATACCGGTTGCGCCTAGCGCCCACGGCCCGATCTAGCCGCAAATCTAGCGGCCAGATCCTTACGGACAGGCACCCACTGTCAAGGCGAGAACCGCCGAGGCTACTCGAATGTCTAGACACCGCACAAGGGCCACTCTAGTACATCAATGCACACGATACATTCCTCTGCTCAACATGTTCCCCATGGTGGCGAATCGCGCCGGAACAGCTCCAAACTCAACCACAGGCACGCATACATTGAGCATGGTGAAGGCAGAAAGCAGTAAAACGGTTATAAATACAGCACCCCGATGCTATACAACCAGTGGAACTGATACAACTATGTTTCTTATCCAAACCCCGACAACTGAAATTCGGAGCTCCAAAAACTTTCGCGACTGGGCCCAAACCACCCAAAGTGTACCTATTGCTAAACATAATACAGCAGGACAGCATGAAGACCTATAATACAACGAACAACACAGCAGCGATAGCATTAAGAACGCGACGAGTAGGAAACTATAATACCACAAACGACATATTGAAAACCAAGCAAGCGTCTCCAAACATCCAAAACCAGAATAAGAAACAATAAATATACGTGCATATTACCAGTAAACCTGGGGTATTCGGGCTCATACCTGTGCCTTTTCCGCTCCAACATCTCGATGCACACTCCCACCCTCACTCTTCCCACATGTCGGACTCCCACCTCCACCCGTACTCGTCCCACCCAAACTAACACGGCTACCCCCATCTAAATACTCCATAGGATCCAACTGCGTCGTAATCGTGACCGTAACCTCCCTCGAATCGGTACTACTAGTCCCAAATATCCGTCCAAGCAAAGAGGACCTCTGTTGCTGCGACGCCTCGACTCCATTGATGACCCGCGTCCGAGTCGACGTACGCTTTTTACTTGCCGGCGGTGCACCGATGGTGGGGAGCATCGGACCCGAACGGCCCTCTTCCATATCACGATCGTTGGCTATCACAAAGCTCGCCCGTTCGTGGTCGTCCCAGGCCTCTCGCCTAGGCGACATACTTGGCGATGGCGCCAGGCTCGTCCCCATGTCCACCCTGCGCTCCTCGCTCAGCACTTTGTTCCTTCCCAACGACATCCTGAACCTGCTTTTCCACGCAGAAAGGCTCAGGAATCTCGAATCGGCCTTCTTTTCGTTCAAATTTTGGTTGGGCGTGTCTGGGATAAGGGGAGGGTGTGGAACCGGAGATACCATCGTTGCGCTCAACGAGTGATAGTTGGATTGACTAGGACTAGGCGGGGCAGGATTCTGAGCGTGAAACGCCGATGGCAGGCCCAGATCGTTCGTGATATTTGTTATATTTGCGCTGGGTGGGCGTCCGGGATGGCTCCAGGCTACGCTCGGAGCGGGAGAGGTTACCCAGAACAAAACAATTGCATTGACGGTCACCTACGTAAACGTGTTAGGGCGTATTCCACGTTGTACAGGGAAATCTGCTTACGTCTGTTCCACAACTTCCTAGACAGACCCAACCAAGTTGCCGGCCATGCATAAGGGTCAGGACTGCGATATTCAGAGAGGATGTGGTCAGGGCAGCAAAAGCAGCACTGTACACCAAGGACATGAGGCCGCGCTTGATAGCAAATTGATTGAACATACACTAGTGTCCTGGTTGCGACAGCCTTGAGTCGAGGATTGATCAGCTTGCTCCGGGCGAGGGGCCAAATGAACATTGCAGTCAAGAAGACCTGTAGACGTGATGTTAATTCGGTCGAGTGAGGTTTGGCGCCGCACTCACATTAATGTAAAGATCGTAAGCAAGAAGAGAAAGCGACCTGTATCCGCTCGTCAGGAAACCCAAAACCGACAGCACGCAACACTACTCACGCCAGAGGCTTGAGACCAATAATGCAAGCTCCGTTTGGGCGAATAACCGCAATGCGACCCAATATTGCCAGCGTGAAGATGACAGCGTACTAACAGGGCCGAACAGATTAGTGGGATTTGCGGTGAAATGGCCGAAACTGACCGGCGTCATCGTAATCAAGCAGATGCGATAAACAGGCGACTGTAATCGAGGCTGATGGGCGCCGTTCCACACGACATGAACCTGGATGGGGGCGGCGATAAGTACGACCGCGATGCAACACTGGTAGCACAACGTACTCTTTCCACGAGGAACGCATAGGTCATAACCTTGCTCAGAGCGTAGAGCACGATGCAAGCGAATATACCCAGCGAACAGCTTGTCTGATCTCTCGACATGCCAGATCCGAGAATCAATACACCAGCTACAAACACCAATCAACCCCCATCCAACACGGAGAGTAATAAAACTTACACAGAAAGATAAACAACCAAGAGTCGGCGAGCATAAGAATGACAGCGAGTCGTGGCCATGTGATTGCAGACCAAATCTGCGACCAGGTGAAATCGGGGAAAGTAGTACGGCGCGCGAAGCAATAGCTAAGCACAGATACGCCGAACAAATAAATGACCGACGACAACGATTGCATTCCTACATGTCCCCAAACAACTCGCGCATTAGCCAACATGACGTCTGGGCCAGTTGCAGAGGAAGCGAAGATGGTAGGCGCTCACCAGGATTTGGAAACACAACAGTCGGCGACAGTAATGGGTCGTCAGTAAACGGCGTCATCGTGGCCGGGAGGGAAACAGGTCGTTGAGAAAAGACTGTAGAGGGTTCAGCAACACGAGGAGACCTCTCAGCCCGTTCCCGCCGGCTCTTCAGGAAGGCCGAGCCAGCCCCACAGATTGGACTGTCAGTCACACGTGCCGTCAGCCGCCAGATATGGATACATTAAATCCGCAGTCAAATACCAAGACGCCGCCGTCGGGACCACACGCGGGGCTGTCTGAGTTGCCCTCCGGCGGAATTGCCCCTGTCCGGCCCGTACCGAGGCATACGACCATGAGAGCGGCGGAATAGCTGTGGGAACCGCCGGCATTTTGATGACCGACGTCAACATCCTGGATCAAGCGCTGATCAATTCAGAATTCATCAACCTTTACTTGTCAAATAAAGCACAAACAGCCGAGAATCTTCCTGGCGACCAAGCCGGGACCGAGACTGCTGGTGTAGTTCACTCGCGCATCCCTTTACTAAAATATATACCTTTAGATGAGCATAACGAGGAGCGCGCCCCGCGGGCACCCAGCTCAGGCCTGCATGGTGTTCGGATCCGCGTGCAGATACAACTAGATTCCGAAGAGAACATCAAGACTCGAGGCTTCAAGTACGAACAATTCAGTCAAAAGCTTCCTCTCTTCCGCTCTTCGGGTTTTTCCCGTTCCTCGGATATTGTTCTTGCTTGACGGGCCCCGATGAATAGCAGCCCCTTTTGCCGGTTGATTGGTTTATCTTTCCCGAATCTGTGTTATTCGTTCTCACTGGGCTGGCGGCTTGAATGTTCGGATGCTGTACTAGAATCACACCAGCGCTCTGACGTATACACCATACCTTCCAACGCAACACATTCCCCGTGGCGTCAAACGACACAGGAATAACTCAATCACGGGCACGCATATACAGTGCAAAAATCATACAGAAACATCAAACATAGCACTTTGACGCAACACAGTAGAAACCAGCCCTGGATCATATGTTTCTGTCAAGTCTTACCAACTGAACCCGGAACGCCCAAATTCAAGCGCTTAACTCCCGCAGCTCCGAAGCGCATATAGTGCCAAGGACACGCGAATTATACCTATTACCCAGTGCGATACAGTACACAAAACAACGACAGAGGGGGATGCGGGAAACACTATGATACAGTGAACAGCAGTAGCTGGAACATAGCGAACGAGCGACGATGACACACGAAGGACAAAATAAGATCAAGGAGAGTCTCTAAACGTTCAAACCGCAAATAAGAAACGATAAATACGTATACCACCAGCAAAAACCAAATACCGAGCGCATTCAAGCTCACGTCCGCGCTTTTTCCGCTCCGACATCTCTGTGTATGCTTCCACCCTCGCTCTTCCCACAAATTGTGTTCCCACCTCCGCCCACACTCGTCATACCCAAACTAGTGCAACTACCTCCGTCCATGTGATCCAACTGCGTGGTGATCGTGACCGTAACCTCCATATCCCGCTCCCTCGACTCGGTACCGCTGGTCCCAAATATCCGCCCGAGCACCGACGACCGCGATTGCTGCGACACCTCAACTCCGTTGACGACCCGCGTCCGAGTCGACGCACGCTTCTTACTTGCCGGCGGTGCACCGATCGTGACAAACCCCGCGCCCGAACGGCCCTCTTCCAGATCGCGGCTGTTGACCGTCACAAAACTCGTCGTCTCACGGTCGTCCCAGACCTCCCGCCTAGGCGATAGACTCGGTGACGGCGCTGGACTCATCTCCACGTCCTCCCCGCGCTGCTCGGCTCCACCACTTGGCACCTTGTTCTTCCCCAACGACACGCTGAACCTGTTCTTCCACGCAGAAGGGCTCAGCAAGCCGGCATCAGGGCTCTTTTCGTTCAGGTTCGGGTTGGGCGTGTTTGGGGTCAGGGGCGAGCGGGGAACTGGAGATAACATCACCGCGCTCGGTGAGCGAATGTTGGGTCGACTGGGGTTAGGTGAGGCACGGCCCTGGTTCGGATCGTGTCCGATGGCAGTTGTGGCTTCGGTGGTAGGTTGGGGCCCGGAATAGGTTAGTCCGCTCGAGGTGGAAGAGGTGACCCAAAAGAGCACGATCGCATTTACGGTCACCTATAAAAGCGTGTTAGGGTGTTCCACGTTGTGCAGGGCGAGTCTACTCACGTCCGTTCCACAGCTTCCCAAGCAGACCCAGCCAAGTTGTTGACCGTGCATAACGGTCAGGATTGCAATGTTCAGAGTGGATGTAGTCAGGGCAGCAAAAGCGGCACTGTACGTCAAGCATGACATCAGATGGTGTCAGATAGTAACTGGTTGAACCTACACTAGTGTCCTGGTTGCGACAGCCTTGAGTCGAGGGTTGACCAACTTGCTCCGGGCGAGGGGCCAAATGAACATTGCAGTCAAGAAAACCTGTGGAACCGATGTTAACTCGGTCGAGTGAGATTTGGTGCAGTACTCACATTGATGTAAAGATCGTAGGTAAGAAGGGAGAGTGATCTGTGTCTGTTTGTTAGAAAACCCGACATCGACAACGCACAAAGTTACTTGCGAAAGACGCTTGAGACCGATAATGCAGGCACCATCCGGGCGGATATACGCAATGCGGCCCAAGAGCATCAGCATAACAATGATAACATACTAAAAGGGCAGAACCAATCATTAGCGGGACCAACGGTGGAATGGCCGAAACTCACCGGTGTCATAGTAATCAAGCAGATGCGGTACACGGGTGACTTCAGCCGAGGTTGATGGGTTCCACCCCATACAATATGAACCTAGACAAAAGGTACGATGAGTACGAGCCCGGATGACACTGGCGGCATAACGTACCTTTTCCATGAGAAACGCATATGTTAGCATCTTGCACCCAGCATAGAGTGCAATACAAGCGAATATGCCGAGGGAACAATTCGTCTGATCCTTCGACAAGCCAGACCCAAGAATCAACACACCAGCTGCAGGCACAAATCAGCTCTACCAGATGTGTCGATGGTTAAAACTTACACAAAAAGACAAACACCCAAGAGTCGGCGAGCACAAGAATCACACAGAGTCGCGGCCAGGTGATTGCCGACCAAATCTGCGACCAGGTAAGGTCGGGGAAAGAGGTACGGCGTGCGAAACAGTAACCAAGGGCAGATACACCGAATAGATGGATGACCGACGACAGTGCTTGCATACCTACGTGCCCCGGACAAGGCACGCATTAGCCGATACGTACGGATGCGGTTGAAACGAACATGGTGGACACTGACCAGGATTTGGGAACACAACAGTCGGCGATTGGGTTGGGTCGTCGGTAAACGGCGCCATCATGGTCGAGAGGGAGAAGAGGAGGTCGAGTAAGGATTGTGGGAGGGTGCAGTACACGAGGAATCCCCTCAGCCCGTCTCCGCCGGCTCTTGAATGAAAACCGAGCGAGCCCCACAGATTGGTCTGTCAATCACACGTGCTGCGAGGCTCCGGATTTGGACACATTAAAGTCCGCACTCAAATACATGGCGCCACAGGAGGGCTTCTTGCTGGCGTTCAGAACGAAAAAGCACGTCTGTGCCGAGGCACACGGCTGGCACACGCCATGAGACGCTAAGGGCTGGTGGTGGGAGCTGTCAGCCCTGTGATGACCGACGCCAAAACCCTTTGATCAATTGCTTATCAAATAACGGTTAATTACGTTACCCAAAAAAGCATAATGAGTCGATGCTCCTCCTGACGACCTGACCGGGATTGAGGCTACCCGTATGGTTCGCTTTTCCGCAGGTACCATTCGTCGCCCACCCTTCTTGCCCGAACGTTTACCTTTGATCGTGGATACGGAGTTAAGCCCTGGTGGGTCCGTATGATATTCGGGTCCGCGGGCATACACAACAAGATCACGGCGAGAAGAGCATGAGTCTCCAGGTACAAAGGAATTCAACAAGGCCTCATATGTGCCTTCCCCCTTCCTTCTTGGACGTGTCTGATATAAACTTCAAAAACACTCAACCTTGTGCCTCTCAGGACGCGATTGAATGATTCATCCTTCCTTTGTGTATATGCGTACTATCTGTTTTCGCCGAGTTGCTTTCACTAGTGTTGGGTCTGGATCCACGGGGCTCTAGCACTTGGTATTGAATGTATTTCCACTTCAAGCCCGGCCAGCAACTGAAATTTGGAGCACCCTTGCGCCAAACTTTCGCAGCGCCCAGCCGCGTTATAGTATTACGAACCGACGAATTGTATCAGTTACTAGATGCGATACAGCAACGCGAAACAACGGCAGCGACGGTTATCGCGAATGGTATGATACAGTGAACAGCGGTACCAAGGACATACGAGTGAGCGACGAGGACTCCAAAAGGACAAAATGAAAAACCAAGAGAGAGTCACCAAAAGTCCGAAACACGAATAAGAAACGATAAATATGCATAGATCACCAGCAAATCAAGTACCGAGGGTATCTGGGCTTATACTCGCGCCTTTTGCGCTCCAAGATCTCCGTGTGCACTCCCGCCCTCGCTCTTCCCAGACATCGCACTCCCACCTCCGCCTGTGCTCGTTCCATCCAAACTAGCGTGACTACCCCGGTCCATACGCTCCATAGGATCCAACTGTGTCGTGACCGTGACCGTAACCTCTCTCGACGCCGTACCGCCAGTCCTAAATATCCGCCCAAGCATCGAAGGCCGCTGTTGCTGCGACACCTGGACCCCGTTGACAACCCGCGTCCGAGTCGATGTACGCTCCCTGCTTGCAGGCGGCACACCGATGGTGACGAACCCCGGGCCAGAATGGCCCTCTCCCAGATCGCGGTCGTTGGCCATCATAAAGCTCGTCTGCTCATGGTCCTCCCAGACGTCCCGCCTAGACGATACTCCCGGCGACGGCGCCAGACTCATCTCCATGTCCGCTCTACGCTCATCGCCCAGCACTCGGCTCTTCCCCAACAGCATGCTGAACCTACTTTTCCACGCGGAAAGGTTCAGAAAACCTCCATCAGCCTTCTTTTCATTCAGATTCAGGTTGGGTGTATCTGGAGTAAGGGGCGAGTGTGGAACTGGAGATAACATCACTGCGCTCAACGAGTGATAGTCAGGTTGACTGGGGCTGGACGGGGCGCGGCTCTGAGCGGGAGGCGCCGATGACTGGTTCAGATCATGTCCGATCGCGATCGCAACATTCGTGTTGGGTTGAGGCACAGGATTGCTCCAGACTATGTTCGAGGCGGAAGAGGTTACCCAGAAGAGCACAATCGCATTGACAGTCACCTATGTAACGAGTTAGTGCGTACTCCACGTTGTACAGGGCGAGTCTACATACGTCTGTTCCACAGCTTGCCAAGCAGACCCAACCAAGTTGTCGGCCGTGCATAATGGTCAATATTATTACGTTCAGAGAGGATGTAGTCAGGGCAGCGAAAGCAGCACTGCATGTCACGAACATCAGAACGCGCCGGACAGCAAACCAATTGAACATACGCTAGTGTCCGGGTTGCGACAGCCTTGAGTCGAGGGTTGACCAACTTGCTCCGAGCGAGGGGCCAAATGAACAATGCAGTCAAGAAAATCTAGAGACGCGATGTTAACTCGGTCGAGTAAGGTTTGGCACCGGGCTCACATTGATGTAAAGATCGTAAGCAAGAAGAGAGAGTGATCTGAGTCTGCTCGTTAGGAAATGCGACATTGACAACGCGCCAAGTTACTCACGCAAGACGTTTGAGACCAATGACGCAGGCTCCATCTGAGCGGATGAACGTAATGCGATTCAAGAGCATCAGAACGAGGATTACAGCATACTAAAAGAGAATCAAATCGTTAATGGCATTCAAAATGAAATGGCCAAAACTAACCGGTGTCATCGTGATCAAGCAGATGCGGTACACAGGCGACTTTAGCCGAGGTTGACGGGTTCCGCCCCATACGACGTGGACCTGGATCGGGAGCACGATGAGCGTGAACTCGGGGCAACGCTAGTAACATAACGTACCCTTTCCACGAGAAACGCATACGTCAAGAGCTTGCTCAGAGCATAGAGCGCAATGCAAGCAAATATCCCGAGGGAACAGCTCATCTGATCCCTTGACAAGCCGGACCCGAGAACCAACACACCGGCTACGAACACAGATTAGCTTCATTAGACACGCAGAAGAGTAAAACTTACACAAAAAGACAAACATCCAAGAGTCGGCGAGCACAAGGATCACACAGAGTCGTGGCCAGGTGATTGCAGACCAAATCTGCGACCAGGTAAAGTCGGGGAAAGAGGTACGGCGTGCGAAGCAAAAGCTGAGCGCTGATACACCGAACAAATGGATGACCGACGACAACGATTGCATTCCTGCATGTCCCCGAACAATTCGCGCATTAGCCAACACGTCGGGACCAGCTGGAGAGGAAGCGAACACCGTAGACGCTCACCAGGATTTGGAAACACAACGGTTGGCAACCGCAACGGATCGTCAGTAAACGGCGTTACCATGGCCGGGAGGGGGGGAGGACGGTGAGAAAGGACTGTGGGGGGTTCGACCCACGAAGAGTCCTCTCAGCCTGTCTGTTGGACTCTTCAAGGGAAACTGTGTGCCCTATAGATTGGCGCGTTGAACTCCTGTCAGATCACACGTGCCGTGGGCCGCCGGATTTGGATGCAATCAATCCGGAGCCAATGCCACAGGGAATCGGGGGGAGGGGCATTTCCGGGGCCGTTTGAGTTGCTCTCTAGCGGGAAAGCGTCTATCCAGACCGTACCGAGGTACACGGTCATGACAACATCAGAACAGTTGTGGGAGCCGTCAGCGAGCTAACGACCGGCGATACTAACATCCTCTTGATCAAGCGCTTATCAAACCATGATTAATTGAATTCGGCTTGTCAAATACGCACAATTAGCCGAATATCCCCAGCAACCTGACCAACCCGATTCGTGGTCAGCAATACACTAGGGCGGTTGGCGGCGGGCTTCTGGAAGCGTACACAGAGAGACGCACGGTAGGGCAGGGTGTTTTGCTCGAAACACTTTCGGACCCGTAAGGTTAGGACTGATCCCATCGGCGTCTGGTGAATAACTCAAACCGTCTGATCCATCAAATTTGTATCTACGAGCGATAGCACCCCAAAGAGCCCATATCGTCTCATAACACGAATACATCTAGCGCAGACTATCCCGTCCCTGCCCGCCACTTGGTATCTAGACAAACTTCCACGTCACTCCTTGCAGTTTCCCAGTAGCTGTGCCCCAAAGTCCATAAGCCAAGTAATATTCAGCTCTCGAAACATACTCACCGAGCGGAGCCAAGTCCTTGAACGTAGCAGGCGACAAGTCAAGATCGTTGTTCCCGCACGCGTAGCACCTATCCACGATCTTCACCTTGGTCGACTTGCCGTGCCACGTAAGGTGAACCATCTTGCCGCATGCCTTGCTGTGGTTCGGGTTGCCGTCTGTTCATACACAAGCGACCTGCTTAAGACTGGACATAATGGGTATATGCGCCATACTTACCGACCATCATCTTCTGGAACAAGTCGGTGCCAATCGCGCCTACGTGCTCGCTGTCTTGCTGTATTCGCATCATTTATTAGTATTTATAGTGAGTGGTAAGTAGTACGAAATGCACGCACGTTGGACCATCCACAAGCTCCTACGCCGGCAGATGGGCTGTCTGAAAACATCAAGTAGCATTAGAACGTAACAAGGCAAAACCTCCAATGAAATACCCACAGTGAGTTGCCTATATGCCGCTAATTAGCTATTTATGTTATACACCAGATGAGCATGTACTCACCCATCCTTGGCGTGCGGCGATAGTGAGTGGCTCCTCGGCTTCGCCAGGGGTGGATACAGCAGCACCCGCGAGCCCAAGAGTGAAGCCGGCGATAACAGCGAGCTTGGTGAGAGTATACATGTTGGATCAATTGAAAAACCGGTGTTGACAAGTGGAGAGTGTGTACAAGTCGATGCAGAACTACAAGCCGTCTAGCGAGCATTATATATGCGCACCGATGCCCGCCCTCGCCTTGAATACACCAACACGCTCAGCCATGCCCGGTCTATGCTATCTCGCCACACAAGCCGGTGCGCGCGGGCGCTCCGCGACGGCGGAACCGGTCAAAGATCAAGCGTCGTCCGAACGATTTACGCGGAGCCGCTAACCGCTCATGACGTCGCCAGCCAGGAGGAGACAATTGTCCAATAACCGTTTTGGCCGACCGGCGCATGGTTGTGGCACGCCACGATGACCGCTCCACTATGCGAGCACCAAAGCCGGGGGCTGTTCGTGCCTGTCTTGCCAGCAGACGCCCGGAGTTCTTGCTCTGACCGTGGTAACTAATTAGGAAATAAAAGCACAACTATAAAAGGAAATTTGTAGCTACGGTGATAACCAAGACAGTTATTGATAGTACAACGCCGAGGGGTTTCTTGGCTACATTTTCAATAGACCATTTCAATCCTTCGAGCCAATGCAGCGATTGCAGCTAAACAACCCCTTTGAGTCAACTTTCTTCTTGATCTTTAGTAACCGTTTATAATGCGACCCGAACCACGCTTGCTTCCAGTTAGGTTCGTCTCTACAAACCCAAATAAGCTCCCTCACTTTAAGCAACTCGGAAAACAACTTACGGATCCGCCTCGTTAAAGTACCCGGCATTCTCCAACCCACCAACCTTGCCCACAGCCTGAGTCAACTCTGTGATCGAGCGTTTAATTTTATCAATCGTTTCTGGTGGGGTGTCATCCGGCCAGCCTGATCCATAAGTCCAACTGATGAGCGCGTCTTTGCGCCATTGAGGGTTAAGTCCGGTAGATTCCGGGTCGGGTTTGTTAATAGCGCCGCCTCCGACTATGGGCACGAACAAAGATCAGGTTTTGTCGGAGCGAAAGGACAAAGTCTGACAACTCACTCATGTTTATGTTGCACCCCACCAAACCTGGTTTCCCAGCAGAAAGCGTTACCAGCTCGTCTGTCTTGCTCAACAACGCCTCGCGAGAAACAAGCCGACTCCCAACCCAAACAGACATGGCGATACTAACGTCTTGCGCGATGTACGTGTTGAACCAGTCCAAAAACGTCGGGTGGGACGTTCCAGTCAAGTCCATCGTAGCACCCGTATTGTTGCTCACCCAATCCCAGAGTGGCTGTAGCGTCGCGTTGGACGTCGAGATACTGGGGCTATTAGGGTGGATGAATACCCCGCCAAAGAATGCGTTGGACCAAGTAGCGTATCCGCGAAGTCCTAATTGCTCAATTAAAACGCCTAGATAAGTGCATATACCATGCTTTGGACATACCGCTATCCATGATTGAAGGGATCGAGCGCAAAAGTACTTTGGAAAATTGAGCCATCTGATCGGGGCTTGTGGTGTTGACGCCGAGAGATATGCCTATAATGCTACTTGGCGGTGGATGTGTCCTATAAGTTACGCCCAAAGCTATCTAGAGACGAGGCAACCCGTCAGCAATGAGACATATAGGTATATGCGCATAATACGCGTGACTTACGCCCCACGTACTGCCACCACCCCCTCGCATTGCCCAGAACAATTCTTTGTTTTGGCAACTATTGGCGACTACTACGTCTCCGTTGGCTTTTACAACCGTAAATTGAAGCACGTCTAGATAAAAGCCATCTTAGCTACCCGCCGGTATCCAAGTGACTGAATGCTTACTGTCCACGCCCATTCCGTGCAGTCCACCTAGAGGGCTATGTCCGCCACCTTGAAGCCAGCCACCAGCAGCTCCTACACTTCGAGCACCTCCCCCAACGACCACAACATTGTGCTCGTTAGCCGCTTCGTACACATCTAGCACATGTCGAAGCATCGGTTAGCGGGGTTATGTGTTGAACCGGGCATCACTCACTTAACCATTGGGTACCAGCACCAAGGGTAACCGCAGGTACACCAGTTCCATTACCGGAGCAGCCACTTGGGACAAACGAATTGGTAAAGTTTATGTCTTTGAGCTGATGCGTCCATATGCTTAGTGATCCTGCGCCACTCGAACGACCAAGGCTGAAACGCGGTCAGACCAGCTCCCAATGTCAAATCTACATAGCGGAGTACTTACTAGTCATGTCCAGTATTCTTAACAACCAACTTGACGTTATGCTTGGACGCAAACTTGATAGCCTTGCTAATATCATCGGCCCCCACCGCAGCAACAGAATACGTCGGAACCAACCCCTGCTCGCAAGTCACATTGCGAGGAGTATCAATATCGCAACCGGGGCTCTCCCAGACGAGACCTTCCATTGCGCCAACCTGGCTCGCGCGCCAAAATGAATCGTTCCAGTTGGCTTTGACTTCTGCACAAGCAGCCTCGTCATAGTTGGGGTCGTGACAAGGCCAGGCTGGAGGACGAGGCGCGACGAGTCGGCCGCCGATTGAGTTGTTGAAGCTTGACCATGTGGATGGGGAGGGCCAGCATTTGTCTTTGGCCGTGCACCAAGTGGCTCGACGCGCTATTCGAGCAGCACAGAGGGGCAGTAAAAGCGCGAGGGCGAGTGAACGATGGTATCTCATGAGGGGTGGTTGTGAAGTAATGAATGTGCCTACTTTTATATAGAGGAGAGCTCCGTTAGTTATGACACACCAACGAACCACACCGATTGACAGCCGGTCAGAACTCCACAAGACAGTCACTGCGCGCGATGCAGTCTGAAATACGCTGAGACTGCGCAGTGATGTTCACATGGTCATACTATGGGTTTCTTCTCACACAACACAGCTCTCCAAGATCGCTGGCAGAAAGACCAAAAATGAAAACCCAAGTATTTTGTTGCCGAGGTTGTGCCGATTCGAAGTTGTCATCTGCAACAGGGTCCTAAAGTTGATCGTCGCAAACAACTGACGTCAATTACCTCCCTCGTCTTGACCACATCCATCATGTTGTTCTACTCGTTCCAACGACCAATATGGGCAGAGTTGAAACCGCTTACGTATGCTGCATTCGGGTTGTTTTCCAACGGCCAAGTGACTCGCTCGGCCTCGTCCACTACAAAATACATGCTGAGAAATCCATCGCCGACAGCACCCAGAGAAGTACCTACGCCATTGGTCATTTTATGCGCGGAGAGGTGGGATAGGAGTTCAAAAGAAGGGTAAGTATGTAGGGCAATAATTCAGCGAGACAACTGACCCGGCAGAATTGAAGCATGCAAACTTTTGCAGCGATGTTCGCCGAGCGAGGATACAGCACACTGGAAATAGACCTGGCACCTCCCACGGCCAGCGAGAACGCTAGCAAAACTTCTCAGGCGCTACTGGAGCATTTTACAAAAGGTTGTCAAAAATTTGTGCCCAAGAGCTGATACGGACTCACCAGCCTCACCAGATCTTCGCTCGCACATCCGACTGGCAGCTATTCCATTCCCCCCAGTGATCATCGCGAGAGCAGGCACATGCATCGTTGCTCAGTCCTACATCGAATCAAACCTAGCATCTGGTCTTGTCCTCATCGAACCGCCCGTGTCAAATGCGAGCTGCGTCCCGGATCTTTTGCCAACCCCATTAGACGAGTTTACCTTTGAACCTCGCTTTCCCATAGCCGTTATTTCGTCGTCTGACAAGGTAAAAGAGAGCAGGATTGTTCGCGAGGGTGAAAATTCAGGGTGGGTAGATGTATTAAAAGTAAAGAATATTGCAGGGAGCAGTCCAGCAATGGATATCGAGAAATGGTTGGATTCAATTGGAATATAAAGGAGTGTGGGACGATGTCAAAAGGCAGAGCGTGAGATAGGTGAAAAATTAAGGGCCCAATCCTAAAGGAGTGTATAACTGATTCTAATTCAAGGTCAAAACATATCCATATCCATACAAACCGGATAAAATCCCCCAAAATGGAAAAGAGACAAGGCGGGAACATGGCTGATATACATCGGAAGGTATTATTACTTGATTCACTTTGAAGACTTGGACGATGATGATTTGCTACTGGATGAAGTAGCCGACTCTCTGTGTAGGGAAGCAATGTCAAGATGAAATCGCATAATAAAACGTTGACTTGACGCACGCAACACTCCTCATAATAGTCAGCTTGCCTGCAGAGGCAGCGGAAGCCATCTGACGCTCGATCGAGTTGTTAATCTTGGCGCTCAAAGACTAAGGTAGCCAAGGAACGTAAATAAGGACGTAAGGAATCCGACTGCTGCACACACCTTCTGCAAAGACGCGTGCTTGACAGCGGCGGCCTTCTTGGGCGCGATCTGCCCCGGAAAAAAATCAGACAAAAGAATCGAGGAGTGTGGCACACTACTCACAACTCTCTTCCCTTTCTTCGGATCTTTATTTGTAGCCCGGGCAGCCCCCTTGGACTGCATACCCTTGGTCTTTCCTTGCACCATATTCTCGACGCGCAAATAAGACACGGGCAGAGACAGCGCGCT
>WSTG01000672.1:0-14934 GCA_019616325.1 Ceratobasidium sp. 394
GTTCGAAGGAGTGTTTGCGGTGTGCCAAGTGAAGGCGTTCGTCCACGGCAAGTACGATACGGTGTTGAGGTATGGGGAGGAGCTCGAAATATCGCCGTCCGCCTCTTTCTTCCGCCCAAGCAAGGGGTCTGTGAGCCGGACTGTGGCCGGGCTATCGAATAGCTCCGTCCCTGGCAAGACTGCTAGTAGAAGCGCCAGCGCCCGGGGCCCATCCGCCGATTCGCCAGCCTCAGACATCCCCGCAGTGTCTGGCCCGGTCCCAGTTGCCTCCATCCCGCGAGTTGTTCGAATCAAGAGCGACATACTAATGCCACGAGGCGCATCACTCTTTGATGCTCAGAGTTCGCTACATCTTCTTATAGCGGTCCACGATGCACTGATGGGTAAGTGCCAGAGTTTGTTACTAGCGCGCGGACCGACATATAATTAACGCACCGCATTAGGGATAATGGCGTTCACCCAGGCTAAGAAGCTACATTGCGACATCAGCGCATACAACCTACTTTTGATTAACCCTGAGAAGCACTATGGAGAACGTAGATGGTTGGAGGCACCCAAGCTCCCGCAAGATTCAGACGTGTGGAGACGGACCGCCAGGGGTACCGACTCCGCCGTTGCTGGTGTTGCCCTAAACTCCGAGACCAGCGCCAAGCAAGTCGCCTATTCTACAGTACCCTCACTAACGCTAACCTGGTTCCTGCAGTGCTTGCGCATGCCCTCGTCGCAAGAGAGTTGAAGAGTTGAACCGCGGACCCGTGTGCGTCGTCCATGATACCGAGTTTACGGTCAACGAGGATAGAACGAAAGGGGAGGTGCACACTGATCGGACTGTACGTCAATATCTCCGCAAGCTACAGGACACAGAGCTCACCTAAAGCACCTAGGGTACTCCGGCATTCATCTCAGCACAGCTGTTAGAGGGTATATCCTCTGGACAAGGACCAATCACTCGGAGTTTTATTCACGACATCGAATCTTTGCTGTGGGTGTTAATCTGGGTCGTCGCCCACCGTTCCCAGGACAAGGATTGCTGGAAAGTCAATACCACGGCCGGAGACGTCATCAGAAAACTTTCCCAAAATGACCTTCATTCCCTCGGCGAATACAAGCGAAGCCTACTTACCGATCGAGCTCGTTTGGAAGAGAAAATCGACGACTTCGAAAACGACTGGTCTGGGGACCTCGCCGGGGTGATCGGAGAGCTGGCGGATTATATCTTTACTTATATTTACTTTCGACCCCTTAAACCTACACGGGTACGAGCGGCTTCAGACTTCCGCGTCAAGCAGATGCAGCTGCACGAAACCTATATGACTCAATCTCGGAGTGATACCTTCGCGACCTTATTTGGAATCCTAGATGTTACAATTGCAGAGCTCCAGGCGAGGTGTCCTGTCATTGACTTTGGTAGACTATAGACAAATATATTATGCTGTATGTGTTACGTCGTATGCGTCCTGTACCCCATGTATCCACACGTCCTTACTCTCGGATTATTTCCTTATTGAATGAGAGGTTAGACGTTAGTTTCTATGCGACACACTCCACACAAATAGAAACTGGTATTTGTTGATGAGGATTACTTGGTTTATCTGCGTCCGTGGGCGTATTCAAAATGCCGGATCAAGACAACCTGTGCTAGCAAGCCGTACATACCCACTCACTTGGTCACTGGGAGCTTATATGCTACCTCAATTCTGTAAATAGGTTTGGGAGTTGTTGCGCAATATTTAGCTACCGGATATCGTGCCCCTACCGCTTTAGATTCAGCATAAGATGTGATAAGTAAACCTTGTTGGATACGCATACAACGTGACCAGCCGACGTGACAAGCTGGCGCACCTGTTCACGTGATTGCAGGTGGTTACTTCACCCTCGGACCAGAATATGTCAATCATTTCCATTTTGCCCGGGGAAATCTTCCTCCGCATCTTCAAGTTATCAACGCCCGAATCCATCCGGTGCTGCTCACAGGTCAGCTCCGACTATTCATCTACTTGATATCGTTTAAACATCCACTGTTACCCAGGTTTGCCGCCTACTTCGCAACCTCATAAAAGAGTGCACGTACATTCAATATCTGCTCGAGCTAGACACCTGCGGCTATGTCGAGCCTCCTTGCACTCGTTCAGACTTGACCTATACTCAGAAACTTGACATACTACGCGACCATAGGGCACGCTGGGGCTCGCCGGGAAACATTCGACCGACTGAGTACGAATTGAACTCGGATGAGCATGGGGTCACTTACGAGTACGCTGGGGGAATCTATGTCCGTGGCGTGCCGAATGTCGAGTCCGACAGGCTTACCCGCAGACTGTACTTTTATCAACTTCCGTCTCGAAATCACGGCACTGGATACAAGGACTGGTGCATCTCTGACCTAGGTGTTGATACTAGAGATTTTGGGATCTGCCCTGAGCAAGACTTGCTGGTGCTACTGGAAACCAACGACGTGAGGCGCAATTTTCTGACGGAGGGTGTGTGCCGGATCCATCTAAGGTCAATGACGACAAACGAAATCCACCCAAAGGCTAAGCCCGGTCGATCTATTCTTACCTATAAGCCTCCACGCGAATACCCACCCCCCGACCGGTCTTTTTACTTTGAGATTTCTGGTCACTTGCTAGCAATTCTGTTCCGCTCGAGAAACCGAAGTCTACCATCTTTTGTCGTGATATGGAACTGGACCACCGGAGAAGAGCTTTCAGTAGGTATTATTCTCTGATGCTACGAGTGGTGAGCCTGACCTTTGCATAGCGTGTTCGAACAATGGGCGGCTGGAACGCCTCGTTCACGCTACTCTCCGAGGACTCGTTTGTCCTACCGCGATTCTCAAAATCATACGATGTGGAAGCTCATGTACCCGATGATACGTTTGGCTCGCTAGACGTCTATCGGTTTGGCACCGCGAATGTCGAGCCCAAGTGCGTAGCATCATTCAAGCTGCCACCGCTGGGACGCGAGCACGGTGAATCGACTGTTCAAATTCGATGTTCACCCACTACCGTCATACCAACCTCCCAAGCCTACTTGAACTCTCCACCCAAAATCTATGATCTTGCACCCCTCGATCGGCTACTATGTATAGATGTGCACAGGACTCCCATCCAAGGGGCAGGATTCGCAGAGTCCGCTGGGACGCTGTTCATTCCTTCGTCTGTCCTCCTCGGTGCTCTGGTAGATTACGACCACGCACCACTGGACCAGGATGATTGTCTAGTTATCCCATGGCCTACCTGGGCATCCAAAGTCTCATGGGCTGATACACGCCATTTTCGAACCGGCAACGAATGCTACATGTTCGGGCAACGTACCATCGCGTTCCAAAACACCCCATTTGATCAATCCAGTAGGATAATCATACTCGATTTCGACCCGCGCCGACTCGGGGCGCGTCGCATCGGCGATATATCAGCACAGGGCGAGGTCTGCGCTCCGGGAGACGGTTCGATGGCACATTTGAAGGATTTTACGGGCAAGGCCGCTTTTTGTTCGGAGGAAGCACCCGCCAGTAGGAAATATGTGAAAATGGTTTTTACGACCGAGGAAGAACAGGACGTGGATTTCTGGGACACGGTGATGGTTGATGATGAGCATAGTGAGTATCAGCGTTCGCTGTTCATTAGATAAACGCTTAACGGTGCTCCATTATGATCTTCAGTCGTAGTGAAAAAGGTAAGCCGCTAGCCTCGATCCTTTGGAGACGCAGCTATTTACACATCCTGATTTCAGATACGACAAGAGGGGAAGTTCTCACTCTTGGTTTACAATTTCTAATACCAATTTAATCCGGCATGAAGTCATTTGTAGTTCTAGTTGCCCAACCTCTTGATGATCTTGCGCTTGTGAGCTTTCTTGCCAAATGTACATGTAATGTATCCCGTTGACGACCCACGCAAATTACCCAATGCTATCTGGTTATGCTTTCTCCACGCGGGAGATCTGAGACTACGAGCCTGCCTGTAGTGGGTCATTCAGCGTGTCATATCTTGAGCGCGATAGGGTATACAAGCAACATGCTTGCAACGTCAATATTCACACTCCTTCCATGAGAGCAGGGATACGATTAGAACACGATACACTCAATGTCTGAAACCGGCGGCGGCGGGCGGGCTAACGATCCGTGTGAGGGCTAAAACACGCTAAAAAGGTTAATCCGACGAAAGCGTATAGCATTCACATCCACTACCCCTACAAACGCAAAATACGACTTATCAAACCTACGAGATCATGCGAGTGCACCCTACAAAAACACCATTAGCCAACCAACCGAACTATAAAGCCAAGCAACACTTACCATAGGATCCCAAGCAGGCAAGACAGTTGGGTTACCACCATCCAAAATCTTGACCAAATCCTTCGCCGCAAGCTGGCGCGGGATGACCACCTGGAACACATACCTACATCCACCCACTGTCAGCGCTCCTCTCCAACCCAACTCGGATAAATACTCACTCGTCAAACCACTTATCGGTCATAACATAATACCCCTTGTCTCCGTTCACATCCCCCCACGAGTTCTCAATGCGGTACCGAACAGGCGCGCCGGAAGCGTCGAGGTGCACACCACTGATGACCATCGCGTGCGTCATGGCGCTGTCACCCATGAGAAGACGTTGTTCCTTCGTCATAGCGTATTTCAGGCCGAGGGAGTTCTGAAGGTAAGGAGGTGAGTGCACAGATAAGAAGCGAAGGGATGCGATGTGATTTACCTCAAAGTCGTAAACATCGAGATCCATGATACCATGTGGCGAGTCGAGGAATTTCCCGACCTCGCAACCGAAGAACACCGGTTGGCCAGCTTTGATGCACTTGGGTTGGCTTAACCTTAGCCCTATCCAATAGTTACTATGTGCAATGCATACGTACGGTAATAATGGCCTCCTTCATCCTCTTGGACTCGGTGTTGACGTCTGAAACGCAGACGTAGGTGTAAAAAAATGGGTCAGAGCCGAACAGGTGAGGCACTCACATTCAACACCGCGCATGCCCCAGATGTTACCGAGTGCCTCAACAGTGTAGAGCTTGCCATAGTCGTTGCGAGGGTCGTTGATGAGCGAGAACGCTTGCAGTGGCTTGGGTTGACAGCTGTTTAGTGCGCATTGAATAAAATAACCGACGTGGACATACCGGATACTGCTTGGATGCAAATGCCTACAAGTAATTTTGTTGATTCTTCCCCCAAGTTTCCGATCATTGTTACGCACCTTGTAAAACTCACGTGGCGTACCCTCCCAGGACTTGACTTTCCCGTCCTTGTCCTTGTAATCCCAAGTGAACTTCTCATCCGGCCTTGGTGGAACACCCATCGCGGCCGTCATCGCCTTCCAGATTTCGGCCATAAATTCCTCTTTCGCGGCCCGAGCCCGCATCAACGTAGCCCCGCCCACCTCCTCGCCTTTAACGAGCTCCCTCAACGTCAACGCCATCTCGCGCAAACGGGACGTCAACACAGTGTTGATCCCACTCGAGTTCGAGCTCGAATAACTCTCCGGATAGATCGCCTGGGGAACGACACCGTACCGCTCGAGTAGGTTTCGGGCCATATCCCACTGCCCACCGTCACCAATTGGCGAGGTGGCGAGATGAGAAATGAGGCGCGAGTCGAGCGGGAGCGAGGCGTGGTGAATGGAAAGTTCGAGATAGTAGTTGGCTTTCTCGAGTTTGTCAGCAAAGAAGAGGTATGACTGGGAGAGCTGAAAGTCGGAGAGGCAGAGTTGCTGCATTATGTTGTATCGTAGAACGTTCTGTAAAATCACTTGAGATGAGTACAGGTTGGTGTACATGTTACGTGTGAGATGAACGTGCCGTGGTAGCAAACAGCCAGCATCGGCCGCTCGAACGCTGGTTCGTAATAGGTCCAGTCGTGAATGGCACAGTGAGGTTGAAAACATGCGTATCAGCAACATACGCGCCACGGGAAGCGAGCGCAGTCTTTATATCAGTGTGAGCAAGAATCGTACGGGCCAGCCTCAGCTTATCGTCCTGCCACACCAAAGAATAAGCTCTCGCGCGAGCGACCGAACAAGCGAGCAGACTTACATTCTTCGACTCCTCCTGCCACGACTTCAACGAGTCTAACGACAATGAACCGTCCGCCGAGACTGGCGCGCCCAAGGTACCAAGCTTCGCAATGCGTTGTGCGAGCTCGTCGACGGCGCGTTGTTCGCTGATAGCCTTTTCCGACACGGGCGACGGCCGTGCCGGGGTAGTAGATTGAGCTGCTCCCATGATAGTGTTTGTGGTTTGTGTGATAGAGGTGTGTTGAGTCAGAGGTCGTGGAGAGATGTAGAGGGAAGCTGCGAGTCTTATCTGGCCATATGGGTCGCCCTGCGCGGGTTCCCTGTCACCAGCCGGGGTGCACGTGATCGGCAACTCGGCGTCTTCCGAATAAGCAATTAGGTAGAAGCATATACCTAAAATAGACTTATTAGCATACATGCACTCAAGTCCGCAACTCCTCGCACTCGGATGAATATATTACCCTGAAATTAATCTCCTTAAAGTCTGTGCTTCTGAGCTAAGCATCGTCAGGTACGTTGTGGGAGGCCAGCGCGAGGCCGAGCCGGTAAACGTTTCCGGTACCTTAAATTCCCTCGATACCCTCGGCAGCAATCGTAATCGATGCCAACTTTAATGAGCCGAGATGAAATATCCCGGGTAATTTCAATGATGGCAGCCAGCGAGTATTTAACCACTGGAGGGGGCGAACTCGCCGCTCCAAGTTCACCCCATCTCCCTAAAGCATGGCTCACGTACCCACTGCTCCTCAGCCTGACTTGCTGGCTAGCCTTGGTGAGAACAGAGAAGAAGCTGCGCAGCGGTAAGGTTGCTCCGACCTATTATGCTCACCGGGATTCTCATACCTGTACCAGAGCTCTCGAAGTGTTGAAGCAGATCGAAGAAAATGGCGGCTCTGCCGCATTCGAGGCCTGGTTGAAAGAAACGGACAACGGCACCAATGTCTCAATCCCACATGAACTCGACCTTAACTTTGCATCAGAAGTGAACTCGGCATTTTCTGCCCAGTCTAACACGTGGTCCAAGGGCGCGGCCTACAGTGTCTCCTGCAAGATGTACACGGCCTACATACGCACCGTCCTCGAAGTTGACATCGAAGGCACCGAGTATGCGGGTAAAGGCAGCGCTTGGGGGATTGGTATTGGGTACTCCAAATTCAAGGGCGAGTTAACTCTTGAAGACGGGGAAACCATCCAGAGCCTAGGATCAAACGTCGATAGATTTACGGCTGGCGTCAAACCCCACGGAGACGATAAGATGATGACGTTTATCATATTCTACGGGAACGGGAGGTTGATTGCAAAGCTCGTAAGCTTTGAGCTGAATTTCCTGGCGGGACTCTCCGGATTTGCAAGTAGTTTCAAGTTCTCAAGGTTAGTCTTCGTAGTTACTCGAGCCGTTTCTGGGGTATGAACTGAACATTGAATAATACCAGGAAATGAACGTGATGGGTTACCATGCTAGTGCTTTTACATGCTGCTTGTATGTAAAAGAGCTTAAGTAAATTATCTTGTAGCTAGCAGGGCTGAAAGTCATACATATATAGCTTCTTGCTCATTTGCCTCCGATCCTTTCGGGCTTGCAAGTAACTAGCAGCGGTGGACATTACCTCTTTAGATTAAACGGGGTGACCGAAAGGCGAGGCTGGAATGGAGGAATGAATAGTGGGTTGAAGGGTAACCATTAGGTTTTGCGACACGCTTCCAAGCAACCTGAACCCGGACGTCTTGCAGTAATACGCAACCCCTCCCCTAACCCACAAGCCCTCGCATTCGGCCGGATGGTTCACGCTGATAACCAGTGGGTGCCTCGAATTCCTTGCTTCTGCGAAAATTAGTATCAGCGTTGACGGTGTGTAATGGCTCATGCGCTGATCGGTGCTCGAGTGTCCGCGCTCGGTAAATGCCCCCGGTGGTCTTAATTTTCTTTATCGTTCTCGGAGAGATCAAACGCCGTCGAAGGTTTGGCACATTCGCCCAGTCCGTGCCGGGCCAACTCGCTCTGGAAAAATTCCATGGGGTCCTTCAGCGAGGGGGAACGGGTATTTAACTACTGGAAAAACATGCTGTACTGCCAATCTGAACTCACTCTACCTCCTCTCAAGGGCTAACGCATCTGGGACAACTCCTACGCCCAATGATCTCCTCGCTGGGCTTGGTGATACCAGGGAAGAAGCTGCAGGGCGGTAAGCTATTGTTATGGCATTTCAACCTCTTCTGAGACACTGACTTCCATACCAGGGCACTTGACATACTGAAATGGATCGAACAGAGCGGAGGCTCGGCTGCATTCGAAACCTGGATAAATGAAACCGACAACGGTACCGCCGTCTAGGCACCACCTGAAGCCGAGGCGGAACTCGCGCAGGAAGTCAACTCTGCCATCTTATCCTCAAACTTTGCATCTTTGTCCGCAAACTCTTGGTCCGGAGAAAAGGTCTACCCAGTCTTTATCAAGATATTCTCAATCGCAGCATACTCCATAATCGAAATGTATGTCGAAGGCACCAATTACAAAGGAACAGGCGGCGCCTGGGGCGTCGGTGTCGGCTATTTCGGGTACTCTGCGCACCTATATCTGGAAGGCGGACGAACCATTGAGAACCTGTTGTCTGACGTCTCTCGGTTCTAGTTTTACGCCGGCGCGGGCGCGCCGGGGGTCGGGGGTGCGATTGTCAAGTTCTACGATAATAATGGGAACGATATTGGAAGTGCCAAGGGTTTTGGTATTGGCATTATTGGGGGCATCGGTTTCGAGGGCGATTTCGAACTTTACAGGTGAGTTCAAGACCCGAGCATTTCTGGCGCATTTGGCTAATGGTCCAATGGAAACTAGGCAATGAGCACCATCGAGTTGTCACGTTCTGGCCATTCTGAACAGCTATCTTTACTGCGCGCATGTAGAATGAAGTATGAAATGGGCAATGGAGCCGCTTTAAGTTGAAAGCATTGTGTCTCATGTCTGAAACCACCAATGTGGTCAATTTCTCAGCACATAAAATCCTAGATTCGCGTGTACCCTCTCCCATAAATCAGGGTCTAGTCACCTCCGAACCGATCTTTGCTATCATTGGAGCTAGCTATTTCGGAGACCTGAGCCCCATGCACACTCTATACGCAGGCGCATACGATCCCGAAGCCGTGAAAGGTCCGCTAAAGTAGCTGAAAGGGACGTCAAAAAACACATGCATACAGCCTTGTGAAAGAAAATAGAACAGGAGAGTAACTAGCATCAAAAACTATACACAAGCAAGCTGTACTCCTGCTTAGGTATCACCATTTTCTATCCAAGACACGTGAGCTCGCGCGTTATGAATGTAATTCGATCACCTACCCTCCAGATTACCACTACACGCCGAGAATCAATTGAATAGCTAGCCAATATGAATATGAGGTGGAAACATACAGTGTTCTTCGTCCATCCATGCATAAGCCTCTTCCACTCCTTTTGGGACTATGGTATTACCAAAAAATTAGCGGCCAGCGTACACAGCAGCACGTAGACAGTGTACCCTCATAACCTTCCTCGATCCACCTCTCTACATCGGCCAGGGTGGTATGTTCTATTGGTATAGTGGATTTCGAATACGGTCCCCCGATGCCACGGGACATCAACCGTTGTGGATGCAAGTCGAATATGGTGATACCAAATGATCGAGAGTCAAAAGCCCATCCGCTGTGGCTCAAGATTGGCAAAGAAACTACCCGAAGATCGAATGCGTGAATGTAAGAGTCACGGGAAAATTCGAGGTGCTTGATTTGGACGACTTGATCCGCCCAGTCGGACCATGGAACAAGTTTGGGAGTAGGTCGAGGAGCGTACTGGGCAAGCTCATTGAGCAGGACAGAGCAAGGCACATAAAGGGCTCCTGGAGTTAATTGATAATAATGGATGACACGCAAGAGTCGATCGCCAGGCGCCGAGTGGTAAACCTTGGCAGGAGAACCATGATGATTCTGGGTACTTGTAGACACAGGATCCAACCTTAATGCATACCGGCTACAAACTTTGAATTCATCGGCCGGCAGAGCAAAGGATATGATATGTGTAGCTTGCTCCGATATGGTAGCTTGCGGATCAAACTGGTAGACACTCAGCCAGCCGAGTGTGCCCTTTGGGATGTTTTGATCCATGTTGAGGAAGGCTGATGATCGACAAACGACAAACGAGCTTTCGTTGAGCAGCTCAACGGAAGGCTCAATGCTATCGTCCCTAACAGTAAGATGCTAAATATTACGAGCTCGGCAGAGTTGTCCAGCAGAGGCGAGGGAAAACATACCGAAACCTCCTGGCCGGCTGTCCAGTTCCAGATTACTATATTTGCCTTGTAGTCTCGTAAGAACAACCCAATCAATAAATGTTGAAAGATCTTGATGATTTCCTCACGCAAGTCCGAGGAGTCGCTTGGGGGGGTGAAGCGGAGAACAGTTCGGCCTGGAGTAGCTTTGGGGTGAGGTTGGTTTGTGCTCATAGATCTCAGATGAATGTCGTCTGGCACGTTGTCAGGTAAGCCACTCCCTGCCTCAACCACCACAAGCAAATCCTGTTCGGGGTCAATCCAAAGGCCGAGGCACTTGTTTTCTAAGTCGATACTCCATTGTTTGAATTCGGTGCCTCTGTTGGCCGACGGAAGCTGGTAGAACACCAATCTCTCGCTTCGGCCACCCACATCCTGGTTCCACATAAACGTTCCGTTCTTGAATATGCCTCTGACTTTTGCATCATAATCCGGTAGCTCGTATCGGACCGGCGTGACGCTTGCGGGGCTACTCCACCATGCATTGTGTTTACGGAGCATCTCGGCTTTTGCGGAGTAGCTTAGATCAGTTCGGGGATGAAGCGGCTCAACATAGCCACACGCGTCCAGCTTGAGTTTATATTGTAGGTAGTCGTTTGTGTCTATAAATTTCCTGAGAGAGCGGCAGACCTAATCGATAGAGGAAACATTGAATGGCTCGTTTCTCAGGGGTTGGGAACACTAACCTTTCGACATTGTCTGACTGACGTGATAGTCGAGTGAGTAAGGATGTACAGGAGAATATCAGTGGGCAGATTTTCGAACGAGGTGGCTGCCATAGTGCCAAATTCCAAAGAGTCAGGACACAGCACACCGGAGAGTAGAGTGGATGTCGTCGAGCACCAGCGCCTAATCGGTCACGTGCAGAAAGGAGACAACTTATTTGCAAATCAAATACCGACCGAGAAATGAAACGCCCAAGCTCGTGCTATTTCAAGCAGGTAATTCGTGTAAATGAGCAGTCGGTCATATATCATTAATAATCTGTGGCCTACGTGCAAGAAGTAGTGTGCATTGACTGCCGTAGTGTGGCGTTTCCCTGTCGTTTGCACCCAAATCAAACACCTATTGACCTCCTCGTCAACATCGTTGACGTTTTTCGTCGCCGCTGGAGCCTTTCCAAACTGCCAAGCTTGTCGTGCAAGTGCATCTTCCCCCGCAACGGCGCCCTTCAGCGCGGGCACATGATAGCGAGGTGTATGTGCACCTTGCACCACCCGAGTTTCAAACTCTCTCTCAGGAAGCCTCGTCAGTAAAATCTGTTCTTGCTCACGAGCATGGGGTTTGCTCGTGAGTGCAAGGTTTCTTGAAAATCTCGCACGGGCACATGACACGTAACCGTGCACTTTCCCGAGCACTCGCGACCGCGGGGTCTTGGCGTTGTAAGCATTCGTGAGCGCTCCCGATTGGTTGTGAGCACTCGTGAGCACTGGCCACATGCTCCCGAGTGCTCTCCGGTGCAACCTATCCGGGGGTCTGACTCCCGGTGCTCCCCGGTTCGTGAGTGCTCGAGACGGCTTACGTGACCCGGCGGATTTTGTTGTGCTCCCGTTCATGCCTTAGTAGCTCTTGCATAGACCTCTGTTCTCTGTCCCTTGCGGTACTCTTTGTCTTTTGGTCTTGGGCTAGTGCTTCCAACGTTTTGACTCGTCGCTCACGTAGCTGGCTAAAGGCGTTGCTTGCATCTGTTTGCTCCTTGTGTCCTCCCGCATCGAAAGGCCGAGGGACGTGGACAACTAAGAGCGTCGGTGAAGATGTTGCACTTTTATATCCCTTCTCGACTTGACCGGGGGACTGTCCCGATAACTTTGAAGAATAAAACCACTTTCTGCCTTTCCGAACTGCTGCTCGGAAGCAGAGCAAGCATTTTGAGGTAGGGATGCGGTCGAAACAGTTTAACCTGAAGAGTCGACTGGGTTTGAGCCAACCTCGAAGATCTTAAACCTGATTTTGATAGTCTAAATTTCGAGAAATAGATCATTGTGTTGTTATGAGAGACATTTGTTGAAGAACGCATATATGTTACCATTTTTGGAAACCATTATCCCTCTGCGTCGGCAGCCGGTGGGACAGGGGACGTTGGACATTTATAACGTCGCTTTTCAGCTGGGTTGGATGCGGACTGACGGTCTTCTCATGTCGCTACAATATTCTAAGGAAAAAGGAGAAAAAAAGGGGGATCACATGACCTAAGATCACGTGAAACGAAACAGGATTATTGCTCTTTTAGGATTCTCTCAACCCCACTTCCACGTATAACCACCAAAAAGTGGCTCAATACACAACACCATGTCCCTCTTTCAAAAACTAGTCGACCTCCTCACTCGACTGGTAATATTTATGTTATCCTCTGGCCCCGTCCCACAACATGTTGCGTTTGTCATGGACGGGAACAGGCGCTACGCGCGACAAAAGCAAGTCGAGATTCAAGAGGGGCATTTGTCTGGGTTTGGAGCCCTCAGACGCGTGAGTTCTACTTCTCAACAAAAGTAGTATAAACCTGACTTTTCTATAGATGTTGGAAATATGCTTGAGGCTCAAGATTAAATGCGTAACAGTGTACGCGTTCTCGATTGAGAATTTCAAGCGGTCGCCAAAGGAGGTGGACACGTTGATGCGTTTGGCAAAGAGCAAGCTGGAGGAACTTTGTTCACATGGGTAAGTGCCCTCGCGGATTTTCATCGGACCGATCATATAACTGTGAATAGGGATTTACTGGACCAGTATCAAGTACGATTAAATGTACTAGGAAAGACGGAGCTCCTCCCACCAGACGTACTCGAAGTCGTGCATCGCGCCGAGGCAATGACAGCAAAACACAACGGGTGCGTTTGCCCATTCACACGTCGATCCACGTGGCATTAACGAATCCGCAGCGCGATCCTAAACATATGTATGCCATATACCTCGCGCGAGGAGATTACGTCTGCTGTGCAGTCAATTGTTCGGTCACATCAGGCCGGGGAGATTGAGCTCGAGTGGGTACCAACCTTCACACTCATATAACCTCGACTGATACACGTGTAGCGATATCACGCCGGAAACACTCGAGGCGCGACTTTACACCAAACTCCGTGATAGTCCGAAGCTCGACATTCTTGTGCGAACGAGTGGTGTTCACCGGTTGAGCGACTTTTTGCTTTGGCAGGTAGGGGCCTTGTCTTGTGAAACGACAGACTGCTAAACCCGGTCCAGGCATGTGCAGATACCCAAATTCACTTCTCAGACGTGTACTGGCCGGACTTTGCACTGCGGAACCTCGTGCCCGTGTTACTTGACTACCAGAGGAAGCAATGGGGATTCTGATGCAATTTGTAACAAATATAATGCAAACTGGCCCAAACACGGCAAGTAGAAGCGCCGGGCGATAGACAAGCAACCACAACACCAGCGACGGGGACAGCCAGCCAATCAATGGCCTCGTCGACTGCAGCCAATGACGGCGCAGCGCCAGCCGAGCCGTTCTTTGGCTTTGCGTATGGCCAACCACCTGTCGGTGAGCGCGCTGTGTGTGTCGCCGACGGCCTTGCTCACGCCGCCCAAGAGTACCCGGACGAGCCGTACGCCGCTGCACCCAACCCGTCGACCCCAGGCTCGGGCTCGTACTCGGACGATGTCAACGAACAGCAGCCGCCCCTCCTCCGTCTGCACGCCATGGGTCTTCCGCACCAGCACCCGCACCTTCCGCCTCATTCGCACTTGCCACTTGACCCGTCACTCATCCCGCTCACTCATCCTGCCGCAGCGACCGCCTACACCTTCCACCAGCAACACAAACGTACCGCGTCCTCGACGTCGGCCGCAGATGGTGCTGTCAAACGTCGCCGCTCGGACGCTGCAGTCTTGAACTCGGCTGGACTCCACCCGCCGCCCGAGTACCTCCCCTCGCCGAGCACCGTCTCGGTCTCTGAGCTCGAGTATCCACAACAGCCTCCACAGCCTACAAACGACTATGGTCCTACCAATACTGATGCCTCGGCGGTCACTGCGCCCGAGTACGCCCCGCCACCTCAGGGCGAGTTTGCTCCGCCTTACAACGGCCAGGAATATACCGCACCAAGCCAGAACACGATCGTACCAGGCAGCACGAGCGAACAGCCAGCGATGCCGGTAGAGAGACAGCCAGGCCAAGAGGACGCCGACACACTCGACGAAGAGCCGTTGTACGTCAACGCAAAGCAGTACCACCGGATCTTGAAGCGCCGCACGGCCCGGGCTCGTCTTGAAGAGGTTCACAGGTTGTCGAAAGAACGCAAGGTGAGTTATGTCCAAGTTGGTATAGCTTGTTCATTTATTTTTGTCCTAGCCGTACTTGCACGAGTCGAGACACAAGCATGCCATGCGCCGTCCTCGTGGGCCTGGAGGGCGGTTCCTCACTGCTGATGAGATTGCTGCGCTCGATGCCAAGGGAGGTGCTCACCCCGGTACAAACCCCGCTCCCGATGCCCCATAGGCGCATTCATCTGGTGCCCACTTGTGCCAGTTCATTTCCAAATGGCGAGACTTATCTAGTGATACACGCCCATCCCATAACCTGTACCGTATTCCCCACCTTTTTTCTGACATTTAGCTTGTACAAGAAAAGTCCTTGTTGTAGATTAGAAATTACAAAC
>WSTG01000673.1:0-11858 GCA_019616325.1 Ceratobasidium sp. 394
TGCTTGGCGCTTGGTCCGTATTACATCATCTCACATCCCAGGAGTCCTAGCTTTCTGGTTATTTCGTGTATACTTGATCTGAATAATTATAGTGACATATATGCGGTAAATAGATTTGCTTTATCTATCTCTCCTGATCCATGTACGGGTATGGCCCGTTCAATTTTCGACCCGGCTTCCTGGAGCGCCCCTGTAGAGAGCTCGCGTGGGCTCATTTCGCGATGTACCATGGCAGGTCGAAACCAACTCAATTTTTAGTCTCGATATAATGTGTCACAAGGTCTGACTATGCGTTGCACGGTTTCAATCATACAATATAATCCATTCCAATGAAACACGCCAATCTGAGCCGGCGGTCCTCGGCCGACCCATGAATAGGTTGCTTATATGCATCCAACAGCGCATCTACCTGCTCTCCTAAATGAAAGGCCTAGCTTATAATCTAATTGAAACAATGGCATGATAATAACGCACCATCCAGATTCTTGAACGCTTGGTACGTCTCAGGAAATCCCGAGGGCAACTCGCCATCCTCGCGAGGTAGCGCCACGAGATGAGTTTTGGATCTTGCCATATTCAAGTTGACTGCACGAGCGTAGGCCCTGTCCCGACTACAGAGAAAGTCAGCACTATTATATAGAACTAGTGTGGCGCTTACTCGACATGAATCTCACGCTGGACCTCCTGGAGTCGACCCGTGATCTCGTCAAGCCGGGCATTTGCCGATTGAAACATCTGGCAAAGTTAGGGTGGGCCACCTCATTAGTGCCGTCGACGCACGTATAGGTAACGTGTACACTAACCTTTATCCAGTTTTGTTGAAAGGCCTGGGAGGCCTCTGCAGAATCGGCGTTGTTAGCCATAGACTCAAGATGGGGTTTTAAACGTTAATTATTGACGCAAAGTTCAAGAGATGGTGGTGGAACTTGGAGCTGCGGGCCATGTTTATATGAGCCAAAATCGCGTGATATGACTTGCTGGCCCTCAGCAAACTGGGCTCAAAAACAGCAACGCCCAATGCCAATCCCAGACCATCAGCTTGCCATCGGTGCACATCCGCTAATCCTGCGAAGGTAACCAAAAACGCAACTGGACCATCAGGGTCAAACGCGATCGACGTTTATACGCATGTATTTACCTGCATAAAGACCTCCTGCAGCGGAAAAGGACTCTACATGAATTGGGCACAAGGTCGAGATAATCGAGTTAACGCAAGACGCGGTTCCTGGAGCCCGTCCTACACCGACGACACGAGAATCACCTTCGCATGCTAACAGTCCATTCTCCTGCTGCCAGTTGCACACGAGTCCAGGGCCTGTTCGGGGAGGAATCGTGTGATCTAATGTGCACCAAGACATGATGGCCTCCATAGAGTCGTGCAACTGCGCATTCACGTCCTGCGAGTCGAACTGAGTATAACCGCATTTGCGATCTAGGGTAGTGTAGGACGAAATTGGGCTGATCTGTGGAGTCCTGGTGCTTTAGGGGTAAGTGCACCTCCGCTTGCACGGTATAGTCAGTTTACGTGGCACAGGTTTGATCACAGGGACAATAAAAAGCAATTGAACAGACTAACGAATTATTGGTCGCATCTGCCCCGCAGGTTCAACACCATTCGGCGAGCGCACGCGGCCTGAGCACCCGGCTCGTCACCGTTTCGCCCTTCAGCTTGCCGCTGACTTTTAGATGTTTGTCTTCAGCTGGAGCCTGACTCGCTAAGCAAAGAGCGCGGTACAGGAATAGGTCTCGGCGCTTAGGATCTATGAAGGTGCCTTTAACAGGCCACCCCTGCCAGATGTCCGGGTGACTAGAGAAATAGCAACACAGAACAAAGAACAGTTGGATGTAGGGATCGAACCTAATGGGGTCGAAGGGCACGTGCCCAGGGAAGGTCTAATTTATAAGCATGTGGCGCGGTAGTTGCCACCTTGCCATTGAGACCCTCAACCTCCTGTTTTCATCGCCCTATCTGCTCTGCTACTTTTTGTACGACCAGTAACACAGTTGTGGTAGAATGCCCTTTGCTGGGCCTAGATCTTTCAAAATGCTCCAGACTGGATACGCCACGACCCGGTTGAACTTCTTGCCCTGTGTTCTTGGTAGATCTTTGCGCGTCTTGCCACTTGCGGGAAAGAGACACAAGAGTAGCACTACTCAGGACAACACAAAGGTGCGTTTCAGCTGTTCAAGCTTTTGCGATTGTTTGGGTGAATGATGTTGCAACCAAGACGCGCCCTCCACCAACGGAGCCCCGACCCTCCAAGCCCCAAGGCAAATCTCGTCGTCCTCCGCGCCCCGATGACATTATCAAAGCGCGATCCTACCTCAGGGAATTTTTCAGCCAGTTTAACGACTTCGAATACGATCCGATTAAGCCATACATGAGCGAGTTCCAGCGGCTCGTCGATCTGAAAAAGTGGGATAAGAACGGAGAAGAATACGAGAAAGCACGGAAGGGGATCGACGATGCGGGGGTACAACAATTCAATAGGTCAATCGGCACGGAAGTGGACGACCTTGCGGCGTGGCATAGGATTTTTAGACTGATTAAGGGGGAAGGATTGCCCAAGACTATCGAGGAATGCCAGATTGTGAGTGAAATAATGTAGAAAGGTTGCAAACGAGAGGTCTCTGATTCGTCTCACATTTATACTTCATAGCGGGCTCGATTAGTCCTGCAGGTGAATATCTGCGACTTGCTAGATGCACGGGCTACTGGCAAAAAGGCAAGAAACTTTGAGGATTTGGACGAATTGAAGAATTACACCCGCATTACGAAGAAATACTTTCCACGGGAGAACGTATCGGCAGGTGCAATACTCGAGTTTCTTCTTCGATACATACGTCCGTAGTTCGGGTTTTTACAAACTTGATGAATGCCCCAGGTGAGTTCATCGTTCCTACTGCCTGATTTAGGCGCAAAAGAGCGCTACAAAATCTCACACTGCTCTCGGGTAGGATACGCACACCTGATTGGCATATATGCTCCTCCATTGTACCTCATCAGAGTTATGCCATACATAGATGGCCACTAGGTCATATTTTGATACAAACAACGCGCGGCTCGGCTGCTGTACAGAACCCTCGTGCTTGAACCTGCTTGGCGCTGGCATGTATTATGTCATATCATATCTTCGGCGTTGTTGCTCGCCACGACACACTGCGACGTAACTGAAGTTTGAAAGGGCGGCCGTACCTCGGTGCATAATACTGCTTTTATCTTCTAATTGGCACGAATACCACCCCTGATCAGTTTGTAAAATGAATACGCGAGACTTCCCCGACGAAATACTTCTTGATATCGCTCATTATATCGGCATCTGTTCGTCTCACGAGCTTCGCAGCCTGGCTCTTGTTGACCGCAGGTGGTATCTTGTTGCTGCTCCTCAACTGCTGGCTACAATACGCGTTTCTTCTCTTGGTGATTTGGTTAGACTTTGCGATCATCTGGCGTCTGCTCACGTCGCACAAAACTTTTTACTCGGTCACCCTATTGCAAACGGCCACAACTACGTGTCAATGATTGAGCATCATACCCGGGGCATTGTGATTTCAGGCGAGCGATGGCCACATGGAATAGGCGTTGTAGCCGATTATTATACTGGATTGGACAAGTACCAGCCACCTGCCGGTAACGGTCCACTCACTGCCCCCGACGTAGAAATAAAGTACCAAGATATGTTATCCAAACTGGGGGCCTCGATGCCACATCTCAAACAGCTTGGATCGCTCGAGTGGTATGGGAGGTTCCCTGGTGACTATTACCTAGTTAATTATCTGCTGCAAACACGCATCCTGAGCCGGTTGAGCTTGTGTATCGACAATGGTCGAGTTAAGCTTTCTCCGAGTAAGTAATAATGGATTTCGTCCACCGTATCTTTTGAGTCGTGCTGAGACTCCGTTGCTAGGTTTCTGTAACATTGTAAGAGCGCGACTAGGGTACGAGAATGACCTGAAATTAACACCAAACACTTGTAGGCGCTAGGTTTCAAGAGACTCAAGCATTTTAATCTTGAAACTGCCTCTGGGGATCATTCGCCCGCTCTCATTCATTCAACCGTCAGCCTTCTGCACCGCAGCCCAGGTCTAGAACGTCTCGTCATCTCCAGCACACACTCGGAACTATTCTCTAAATCGATCTCTAATTCCCCTGTGGCTAGCGAATCCCCTTTTATATGGCCAAATCTTCGTTATCTAAAAATAACTTTTGTAGAAGCTTCGTTCTGGGGGGAACCCAAGAACGTTGACCTTTTTGCTCGTTTTCTGAGCGCTCACCGACAGCTTGAAGTATTTATCATGAACCCTTGCTCCTATTTTTACTACGACGCACCACAACTACGCTCTTTCTCGCTTACGCCTTATTCCGACCCTTTGCCAAACTTGAAACATCTACATGCCTCACTTCCTATTATCGTTGGGATTTTGGAAAATGCCAATGCGTGCCCATCCCTTACCACCTTGGTCGATTCGGGGACCCGCCAGATCAAGCCACCTGCCCTAGAACCTGTTTTGGAGACTTTGCTTCAATTGCTGGAGCGTATCTCATACCCAGGTTTACGGAGGGTTTGTATCAACGTCCCGCAAATCCAGTACGGGGTATTCCAGCGGCTCTCGAAGGTTGTACCGGGTGTGCAAATACTCGAAATCCAAAGCTTCGGATCTGAAATGAGCGAGCTTGCCCCCAAAAATGCTCAACTTGGTGACATGCTGGTTAGTGCTTGGTTTTTGTATATCAGGTTACTTCAACTGAGGCCGCTTATTCTCCTAGGCTGAAATAATCACTTTGGGTTTGGGTCAATTCCCTCGTCTCCACACAGTTGGCGGAAATATCACATCAATATACAATCGGGCTTACGCCGTAGCAACTAACAGCCCGCTTCCCTTCAACGAGCACATGCTACGACTCGCCGAGGCAGTACCCAAGATTCGCTTCATCCATGTTGGGAATGGTGCACTCCTTGCGGTACTCCGAGAACCCAACCAGACACCCCGCCTCGGCTGGTTTGATTGCATGGATAATATACACGGCGACTGGAAATCCACTCGATTATGGAGGACGCGCCCAATGTCACCAATTCAAGAGGAAATTTGCAGGAAAAACGAGTATGAAGAGGAGTGTATGCACTTGTTTGAGGTCCCAGAGTCTTACGAGATGGAGGAGTAATTTTCTGCTTATACGGTTGAATTCTTGCCATACATTAACATGTTATATGCCGTTGTCTTGGGTGTTTCATGCTACAATGTTATTTGAGCCAAATTTGACGTATTATTGTTTAGGTCGCCAGACATTCAAGCCATATCTTGTAGACTTGGATATTACGTCGCAGAAACCACCGAGTGGTGCCAAGCATACTCAATAATGCAGACTACAAGCTTTGATTTGGATACGACAAGCTAGCACTGTGGACCCGAGGCCCACGGATAGTCCGCAGTCCGTCTGCGGATTTTGAGAAAGCCACACGTCAGGTGCGGATTTCCGTGCACACCGCCAACTGCGGTATTCGGCGTCCGCACCCTCTGCGTGCGGATTTTCTTTCTGGCTGCAGGTTTATTTGCGACACCACACACTCCTGGTACACCCAAGAACATCATCTACGCTTTAAGTTCACTCCAAATTCCCATTCCGTTCTGAGAGTTAGTCTCAAAGTTGTATACCATGATCTAGCAGGTGAAGGAAGCTGCAGTTAGACATCAAGTATAATGCGAAAGCACTCAAGGACATTGCACTGACCTGTACAGTGAAGTTCCTACATACACTGTGCCCGATGGTTATCTCGGTCCCGGAAGCACCCGGCGATACCATGAACTACTGGACCTTGCCGGGAGCGGTCCCCGACTAGCTCCAGACCCACGACTAACCAGATAGTTCTACAGGATAGACATGGCTCAGGTCAGTCTACAAGCTTGGATAGGCAGTTAGTACCTTTGTCATCGCCGGGGGTGGATCTCTTGCCGTCGGTGGATGTCTCGCCGGGAAGGTGATTCAGGTCAGGGATGGATGTCTCGCCGGGAAGGCGATTCAGGTCAGGGACAATGAACTTCATCCTCTTGGGACTACCCTGGTTGGGATTGCGCTCCAGGTCAGTGGTGGTGGATGTCTCGTTGGGAATGAAGTACTGTTGCCAGTGAGTGGCAGTGAACTTCTTCTTGGGATTACTATCCATCACGACAGCAACGAAATTGTTGCTGCGGTCGAAGTAGACGGTGGCAGGGTGCTCAAAGGCTTCGACTGGATCGGACATTGTAAGTGGAGGTGAAACAGCTGAGAGGATGCTGAGTGGAGGGCACCAAGATTGTGGTTATATAGGCGAGCCTCGTTACAGCTCAGTAGTGTAGAGCAAGCCTGTCAGTCATATTACGTGCTAGTAACGCGATTGAACTGTGCCCGAGTGAGGTGAGGAAAACAAGGTCCTTCTCTATCATATCGGCAGTGCATCACGAACCTGGGGTGTGCTTGATTGTAAAATTACTAGCTATAGCTAGATTCTATGCCCATATATGCGGGCTGCATGTACAGATATGTTGATTTTACACGCATATATTGCATCCATGACTTACCCGGGGTTCGTGATTGGCAGGATGAGAACCCGAGTCTAGCCTCAGATGGTCCAACCATGTTGTCGGGCACTCGAGCGATGAAGGTGCTCCTTGGGCACGGAGTGAAACTACTAGTACAGCGCACCACTTCCCCCCGCTGCCTGCTCACGTAGTCGCTTGTCAGTGAATCGACACTCCCCAATGGCATGGACTGAGTGTTGCTGTGGCTGGCGGCTTACCCATGATTAGGGGCAATCGGATCAGCCTGATTCTTTGGAGACTTTGGGGGGGGTTCTCGTTTGAAACTTCAGGCAGAATCAATAAGTTTTCGGAATCAACCCTAATTACCTGCAAATTCTTTTGATTCTTATTCTTGAGATTTCTCGGATATCGAGGTCTAGCCGTGTGATGTAGAGTGTCTTGAAATCGACTGCTGCACCCAAAGTTTCGACTGGCCGCAAAGCCTCTGTATTAGGGTCATTCAGAGTTGCTAAAATGGCTCTAAAACGAGGCCTAAAACACGCTCTAAAACGAGGTCTAAAATGACGCATACAGTAACCAATGGACTGGCCTTGAGTCATTTTTGGGCCGAATTTTGGCCCAAATGCAAAGCTTCAAAAGCCTAGATCGGTCACTCACTGCCCGACCTGCCCACCCATTCCATTATTTGGAGGTTTAAGCGTTGTGGCAGCGTGGTTTTTCCCTCGGCGCTAAAATGCAATATCGACCCCAGTGCAACTTTAGGCTTATTTTAGCCCTCGTTTTAGGCCGCATTTTAGAGCTGTTTTAGCAACTCTGAATGACCCTATTGAAACTTCAGCCTGTACAGCCGTACAAGTTTTGGCTGAAGTTTCAACCACGAGATTTCCGGACAACATCAGGAAAACGTCGCCCGGTCCAGGAGGCCTTTTCAAACCCGTTGAAGCTGTGGAGCTCATCGAAATGAATTCCCCCGCAGGTGGGCACAACGAACACTCAACGGTGTTCGACCGGCACGACGTCAGGGAAAACCCTCGGCGCAAAGTTACCTGATTCGAGCAAACGGTGCACGAAAACTTCCATAAGCTCAGTGGGGTTACTTATTTGCTCGCGTTTAACCTAAAGGAGCTGCAAATCGTACCCATTTGACCCCCGGCTTTGCTATCACACAGGTGATGGTAAATTTACGATTGGGGGAGGAAAAGGAGGGCAAAGAGTCCCGCATGAAGGGCAAATTGAGGATAATAAAGATACCCCACGGATGTACGTGACAAAGCATCTCTTTGACATGCGGTAACACAAGTCAATGTGCTCTTGCATACACGCTTTCACTCGGGACTATGCGACCTGTGCATCTGTATTACATAAGCATGTTTGGTATTCTATACATATTCGATACATCCGAATCCGCGTGAAGCGCAGCACGCGGCTAAGGTTAGTCCCAACTTCACGCCAGGAGCACGACTCCGTTCATCTTCGGAGGACAAGAGGGGCGGTGGAGTCGTAGATTGGATGGGTGGGCGGATGTGGGCGAGGGATATGGTTGTTTGGTCGTAAAAACGCGAGCGACTAAGTCAGGCATGGTCGTATGTTGGTAAATTGGGAGGTCGGGTGCGGTAGTTGTGTAGGTGATTTTGCGGCCCTGGTGAGTATAAACGGAATCGAGGGAACACCGGTAAAATCCGAGGATATATCTTAAATTATGTTCCGGTAAAGATTGTTCCGGCACAATCCGCTCAAGTTAGCACTCCGGTCTAATGCAATTCGACCGGCATGCGTTCTGTTCACGGCGCGCAGCGTTCCTAAAGTGGGTTGAAGGGTCAACGCCGAGCCATGTCATGTTCGAACCTAGCATGTAGTGTGGGCCGTTCTTCATAAAGCCGAAGCTATTTGTACCAGGAATACTTCGGTTTGGGTGGGAGCAACCGCCTCCGACATCGAACTCAGGCCGGGGGGCTTCAACACGTCAGCCTGGCTAAGCTAGGTGCACGATGGGCTACTTGCAGCGTCTCCTTGGACATTGGAGCCCCGCTGGAAAGCCTTCCACGCCTGCGCAAGATCTTTACTGTCGGCCATGGGTAAGTGCAATGAAGGGGACGAGGTTCAAGGCGGAACTGATCGGGTGCGGGTCCAAGAGCATATATGAGAGCCGCAATCACATTCGCCGCTGAAACGTCACCACCAGATTTTCATTTGCCCAATATTAAGTTCTTTAACCTTCAGTCTCAGCACAAAAGGTCGCACTACAATATACAACTTCAGTCATAAGGAAGCCCAATGAAATACGCCAATCTGAGCCGGCGTTCCTCGACCGACCCATGAAGAGGCTGCTCATATGCAGCCAATAGTGCGTCTACCTGCTCCCCTATATAAAACAGTCGGCTTATAATCTATTTGAACATATGATAGGAGAATAACGCACCATTCAGGTTCTTGAATGCATCGTGTGTCTCAGGGAATCCCGGAGGCAACTCGCCATCCTCGCGAGGCAGCGCCATGAGAACGGTGCTGACTCTCGGCATGTTCAAGTTAAGTGTGCAAGCAAAATCTCTGTCCTGGCTATGTAGAGAGAGAGACTCAACGCCATGATATAGAACCGGCATGGTACTTACTTGACACAAAGCTTACGCTGAACCCCCTGGACTTCAGCTCGGATGGCTACCCGAATGTCCTGGGTGGCTACCCGAATGTCCTGAATGACTACCCGAATGTCCTGGATGACCTCTAAGATCTCGTCGAACCTGGCATCGAGATGTTCCATTGCGTTGGCTGGTGCAGCAGCCCACTGATATACGGGGTAAAGCCAAAGTGCCTCGAGTTATCAGCGTGCTGGTAGATACATGGCTAAAATAGGTCTAACCATTGTTTCTGCATTGAGCTAGTTTTGCTGGAAGGCTGGACGGGCCTGCATGAGCTCCATATTTTTAACCATAGGATAAACGCGATGAGGGCTTGAGGTTGGGGGTAGGCTAGGTCCAAGAGCACTTATACCAGGCCTATAGGGCCGCAATCACATGAGCTGATGTAAAGCGCCACCGTAGGCCCAGCTCTATAAGCAAAAACGGACATTCGCGCTCACCGAGCTCTGCGCTTTGCTTCGACCAGGCTCTATGCGTGGATGCACTCGATGTTTGAATACATATTTATTCCTCAAACCAAACTATTTTATACATTCCTCCTTGTGGTAGTATAGACCAGCGTTAAACACAATCGCAGACTGTACTTTCCATAAACCAGATCCATATATAACAACACATCAACATCCAAAGCGAATTAAACCCAAAATGCCTCTATCCAGATGACGCCGCAGACCTAACGCTCGCCAGCCTCACTCCTTCCGAATGATGTCCATTAACGCCTGTTCGACCCGTACGTTCAAACGCGCCGCGTGGTACATCTTCCTCCTGACTCTCCTTGAGCTTGCACCCGAACATCCGGACTGTACCGTCTGGACCGCCCATGGCATATAGCATCTCGTTCGGGTGAAACGCCAAGCTTGATGGACCGGCGAAGAATGGCGAGCGAGTGACATGGGTATGACTCGGCGCGCCATTTTGGGTAATCGGAACGGTGAACCGGCTGAGGACTGATGGTTTGTCGACAGGCGGAAGGGAATGAAGGATGATGCTCTGCGGGCGGGCTGTAGAAGTAATGGCAGAAGTGCTGCAAGAGAGACTTAGTGTTTGTAAAACCGCATACAGCCACATTACTCACGACGCAAACACCGCTGCCTTGGGGTGCATCGCAAAGTTGGCGAGAGCATTCCCATGCGGCTGCCACTTTTTACCCGACAAGCCAATCCCGTCTCGGTCTCTCAAATCCCACAATCGCACTTCACCATCCACACTAACAACTTTGTTTAGCCAACGGGTTGAGAAGATCCAAGAAAGCTTACCTGGCAGTCATAATCGACTTGTTCCCTCCTGTCTGCCAATGTACACTCTCGATCCAGGCTTGGTGCCGCTGCCAATTCCGGACCATCGACGCATGCCCACCAATCCTACGATCGTACAGACACAATCGTCCGTCTGCCGAAGTAGCCAAAAACGCATTCGGACCATCAGGGTCAAATGCAATCGACGTTACACACGTATCCATCTGCGTAAAGACCTCCTACAACCACCAAGAAATAATCGTACCCGGTTCCAGCCAAATTATAAAAAAAGTAACTCACCGCGAGACACAGTTCCTGGAACCCATCCCACACCCTGATGACACGCGAATCACCTCCACACGCCAACAGCCCGCTCTCCTGTTGCCAGTCGCACACGAGGCCAGAGCCCTTTTGGAGCGGAATTGTATGGTTCAGTGCGCGCCAAGATGTGACGATCTCCATCGGATCATGCGAACGCTGGACGTCGTAGTTGCGGAATATTCGTACGGTACCCTCAGCTGTGGCACATGAGACATAAATTTATAAAGTGCGCGAATAGATAACAGACTCACCCGACGCAGTGAGGATCATGGTCTGTGCATCCTCATTGATAAAGTGCACGCCGGTAATCGCGCTACCTGGCGGGTTCCCGTTATTGAAGGTTACAATCTTCCTCTTCTTGGACCAGTCCCATACGCTACCCCATCACGCCCTCGTGAGCAACAATCAACACAACGTGGAGAAATACGTACCTTAGACTAGTCGAATCATCAATAACGGCTATATGCGGATCAAACTGGTGCATCTTCATCCGCATAGGAGGCCCATCCACCGTAAACGACGACACAGGTCGATCCCAAGGGCAATGTGCTACCACCAAACAGTAAATAAACCCCAAACCACACCCAAACGTGAGAAGAACTCACGCGAGACACCAGCCTGGTGATCCGTACTGTACAAGATCTTCTCGTTCCTCTGCCTCCTCCACATCAACTCGTTATACGTCACGCTCCCCGGCTCGTCTTCTTCCGATTGCTACACCCACACCTATATCAATGTACGCTCCTCTCACACCAAATCAACTCACCCTCATCTGCGGCTCCAAGAAATACTCGCAACTCCAATCAAAGTACTTGCTCTTCAAAGGCAACACATCCGCCAACCCCTCTCCCGTATTCAAACTCATCGTACTCGTCTCGGTCGCACTACTCTCCGTACCACCCGAGCTTCGCGGACCGCCTTGCGCATGTGGGTGGTGTCGCAGTCTCCGATCGCGTAATCGCTGGTTGTCCTCTTCCACTAGTGCTTCGATGACGTCTGCGGCCGAGGTCGCACTATGGTTATGGAACGAGCGCGGATCGGTCGTGAAACGAGACTGGCCGAGGTGCGTTTCTTTTGCTGGCGGGCTCGAGAGCCCGGGCGAGGACGGGACGGACATGGGGGTTGAGGTACGTGCCGGGGTGCGAGG
>WSTG01000674.1:0-14920 GCA_019616325.1 Ceratobasidium sp. 394
TCCTACACTCACCACCACCGAGATGATGCGACCTCAGCCTCGAGTTCCCATTCGCACTACGACGTTTGACCATGAAGGGTGGATCAGGGTGCAGCAGGAGCGCCAGAGATCCGAGCTTGAAGTCGTGAGCGGAGGAGTGCTTGAACATGGTATGTACGAGATCGGAACTGGCGAGCTTGGACTAACGGGTCTGCAGTGGTTTGCCCGCCACCGCCAAAAGTATCCCCACCGAGTACGTGTTCTAGTTCTGAGACTGCGTCTGTGTGACTTATAGTGGGTCGTTTGGCAGGTATCTTACTGGGGCAAGCACGATGGCAAACCGACATCGTAACGTTCTGCAGGTGAGTATCACCAACAGGCCTACCCCCATTCCGAACTAACATGCTCATTCTCAAGCCATATTCGCCACGATCCTCTCCTCCGTCGTGCCTACATCACTGAAATCCAGAACCGCAAATCCGGACGGCTGCCGTACCTCCAAGAGTACCTCCTCTTGTTCTTCACGACCGGCCAACGTCAGTTCGTCGCCCGGGTCGATTACCCCACGCGCTCCGGTGACAGCCCAAGTGCCAAGGAGCCCTTGTCAGGTCTTAGCCTAGGCACCCGTCAACAGGTTACGGTATACCACGCAACCGATGATGAGCGGACACCGTGGCTCGAGGATGATGGGAGGCGCGGATCCGAGCTGGTTGCGGCGCTGACGACGTGGGCGGATTTGGGTGCGGGCGGGACGACGTTTGTGTCGCATCATTTGTCGACGGCGAGAGATAGATCGGTTGGACGGCCGAGTTTGCAGGATGTGTGTCGGTTGGTTGAGGCTGTTGTTTTGGAAGCTCCTGCTTGGTGAGTGGGTATCTTTATCGGCACGCCGGTTATTTATAGGTTGGTTTTTGCAGTTATTTCAAGGTATGTTTCCCACATTCCGGAATGATCTTTATTGGGACTAAGGTTATGTTTAGACAGTGTCGAGTTTTGTGACTGCTCGGTCATCGCTACTCGCAATCCAACGTTGCTTCGTTCACGAATTTGCTTGTCAGCTTGGCGACGAGCGAGAGCTCATTCCCGTTTCTGCGCTTGAAGAACCCGCGTGGTCCTGCCTCTTGCGGTGGTACCTTCTCTTTACCTCGATCGCGCTCCTACTCTACGCAATCGCAGTCGTCGGAATCCACATCTGGTTCGCATATATCCTCAGCTCGAGCACCGACAAACCCAGTCTGGCCAACCGTGTCGGCGTGCTCGAGGCGGCTGAAAAATGCATGGCGAACCCGTCTGCGCCCGAGTGCGTGCTTTCTGAGGACCCGACGGCGGTTTGGCGCAATGCGCTGCGATTGATGTTGCATATTGTGTTGGACTTGCCGTTCCCGGTCGGGTTGCTGCATACGTGGTTGTCGTCCAAGGAGTTGCAGATTGTTGGACTTGTGAATAGAGTCTCGGCGAGGTTTTTGAACGATGGGTCGGAGGTTGGAGATGATAGTATGATGGTCAAGACTTGGATCGGAACGTTTTCGAGGCCGTGGTTTAATTTTGCTGTTTCAGCAGGCTTTGGGTGCCTCGTTGCACTTGGTGAGTTCGATATCTTGTCTCACTTTTGCTCATATCCTGACCAGGCATTCTTGCAGCTTTGTTTTCTGGAATCTTACTCGGACATGGCATCATGGCATTGCTCATTTTCGTGATCTGCATCGGGGTAGCAGCAAACTATGCGCTCCCGCCCATGGATTCGGGGGACGAAACTCCCGAGGATCCAGAGGACGGTCTCCCCCTCCTGGACTGCGAGTCTCTTCCCCTTGTTCCCGAACTTCCGACAGCCGGTCCGAGTTCGAGTCGGCTCTGATCGTGAGCGGGTGGTTGTTTGTTCTTATTCGTTTTCTTTTGTTCTTGGTGAGCCCGTGCTCAGCCCAGTGTATCCAAATACGTTCTCCCGTTGTCGACAACTTACACATAGTCTTCTTGTTTTATTTGTATACAATATTACCGCAAATGACAATTGTTTCTTGATGTAATTTCAGCCGCGTTTTCCATCTTCCGCCGTCGCAAGGGTCAGGAAGCATGTGGCAGCCGGGTGGCGGAAGAACTCGTCGCCTGTGATACTTGGAAGCTTCCGGAGAGCGCAAAAATACCTTTTCCTTGCGTGAAGCACACGCCCCTGCCCTCGTGTACGCGGGGGTTAGCTCATGCCAACGTTGCCCTGAAGGCGCAGCCGCCGAGAAATATGACTTTTTGCTATTATTTGGCTTGGCTAAAATGGGCGTGCCAACTGAATGGACCGCCCTGACCTGAATTTGCAATTTGCGTGCCTATAAGACAACAAGGACTTCGCTTGCGTTGTTCACCGTACTTTTTCCCCCCTCGACGATTCTTTTGCGCCAGGCCCTCTGCCTACTCACATTCGCTTCCCAGCCAACTCGTACTCTCTTTTTCAAGTAATCCTACAAAACAATCAATAGTCAACATGCGTGCTACTACGTCGCTCTTTGCTCTCGCCGCCGTTGCCCCCGTCGTCCTCGCGGGACCCTACGTGAGTCACTGGTTTCAGGCATTTCTTTCGACACGCTAATGTCGTTTTTTGTTGGTAGTTTACCAAGCCTATTACTGGTGACAAGTGCACTGCTGGTCAGCCCTGCGAAATCAAGTGGCAGGATGACGGCAAGGCCCCCAGCCTCGCTGAGTTCGGTATGTCCACTGCTGCTGCTGTAGTTATTTTTCCTTAAAAATGTGTTTAGGTGACTGCTACGTCGGTCTCTGGACTGGTGGTCAGCAGCAACAGACCCAGATGCAGTACATCTCCCCCACCAACTGTGGTTCGACTAGCTCGGTTGTCTTCACTCCTGATCCCACGGTTGGCCAGAACTCGGACCAGTACTTTATCAAGATGGTCTCTGTCAACTGTGCCGACCCAAATATGCCCCAGTACAAGGCTACCGCTTACTCGCCCAAGTTCTCTCTCGATGGCATGACCGGGTCGTTCAACCAGGTATTTCTCTTGTTTTAAGCAGTGTGACTGGATATTTATCTTCGTTTTAGACCGTCATGCAACAAATTGCCGGCGCTGCGGACCCCAGCGCGTCTGCTCCTGCTCCCGCTAGCTCGGCCCCCGCATCTTCCGCTCCCGCCTCCAGTGCCGCTGCTACTTCTGCTGCTGCCTCTACTCCCCGCGCGTCGAGTGCTTCGGCCTCTCGCACCGGTACTGCGGCTAGCAGCACTCCCTCCAACGGTGCCGGCTCCATTGCTGTTGCTGGGATGGGTGTCATGGGCGCGACCGTGGCCGCTGTTCTTGCTGCCATCTTCTAAGGGGTTTTATGTCTTGGATCTAGTAATTGGCGTTTGAAGTATGGACTGCTTTGGTGTTTCTGCGGCACACTCATTTTGATTGTTTCGGATTTGCTTGACCTTACTATAGTTGCGTTTTACCCCTCCGCGTTTCTTTTGTGCGCTTTAATAGCCTGACTGAGACGACCGCAACGACTAGATCTTCAGAATTGATATTCCATTTTTGTTCCCTAATGTCTAAGATGGTTTGGACGGAGGCAAGGAGAGTTGTTGTTCAAGCCGGTCAATCTTGCTGTCAAGGATATCGCGTTTGTGCTCGAGCCGTTGAAGATACTCTTTATCGTCTAGTCGGGTGAGGGGTATTACGTAGGAGATGGTGTCTACTATTTTCTGAGAGAGCGGTTTGGATGGTGTGGTTGGGGCTAAAGGCGGGGTAATGACGACGGGCGTAGGTTGGGGTGTTGGGGCAACCGAGGCAGGGGCAACTGTATTGGCGACGTATCGAATTCGTTGCACTGCTAGTTCGTTGACCACGTATTGTAAGAGTGTGCATACGAGCGCGGCGGTCGTTGCTCCAGGAACGATCCCGCGTGCACCTCCTACACGCCATTCGCTAGTCAGTCTGCTCAATCCGATTCAAGACTTACAACTTACGTCTCCAGTAGTTCAGACCTGCTCCTGTCAAGGCTCCTGATATCGAGGTATCAAGTAACCTATTTTGCCGAATTGCGCGAAGCTCGTCCGGCGGCGTTGCGAGGGTAGAAGCCGAGGGAAAGGGAGATAGAATGCCTAGATCAGCCCTACGTCGGGCGTATTCCGACGTATCGAGTGAGAGAACAAGGGCTGGGCTTATAGCGTACTCTCGGAGAGCTTTCATCCCGAGAGTCTATTAGACATCGCAGAGTCATATCCGGAATGGGAAATGAAACTGTACCGAAAAACGTGAGCCCCGCAATTCCGCTGTTGACACCTGCTGCAAAGCCCATGAGAGAGGGTGGTTGTGATTTGACGAGGGCGTAGGAGGCGCCGCCGAGTGCGCCTGCAAATGCTGTGTGGGGTTAGTATTTTGAGTTTGAGGTGCGGGTTGGATGGGGGAACTTACAGGTGCATAGCGTGCCTAACGAGACGGTTATTGCTGCGTTTGGGTCCATATGAGAAGGCGGCGGGGGGAAGTACGACTCGGCGCTTGTTGCGAGTTACAACGCAAATTGGGTGGCGAACTGGGGTTTAGAGAGGCAAATAGGCACCTTCTGCTAGTCGATCGTCGACTAAATCTAATCAACAATCGGTTGTGGAGCGCTGCTGGATAAGCGATTTTCGAGAGCAATTTAACCGACAGCGCTTGTTGACAAGTGCTTAGACCGAGTTCATCAACACACCTCTGCCGTACCATGTCCGGTCCTTTGGCAACCCTTCTTAACCTCCGTAGGTTCCTCCAGAGCCTGGGTCTCGGCCGTTGAGCCCATAACGGGTGGAATACGTGCACTGCGGATGGGATTCGAATGGTCTATGCATATCACGTGCTATGCTCCCACCACCAATATCCGATTCCGTTGTGCTCCACAAGCGGTTATCAGAATCGCTTCGGTTAACCGATTTCGTCTCGAAATCGACTAGCAGAAGGTGCCTAATACGAGTATGCGCACCTTTCACAAGTGCGTTATTTAGCGAATGGTGCGTCATCGTCGCCATGCTGTCTAACGGGGAGAAATAGGTTCGTTATCCCGGTGGACTACGTACTCGAGAAGAAAGAGGTTTGGGTGAAGGTAGCAATGAGTTGGTGTATGCAGGTTCCAACGATCGCCATATGTCGTGCCTCTCAACGTAGGCATTAGTATAGGTTCACCCAGGTTAGTTCTGGTTCTCTGTGGTCTTTTCGGGTTGTCGTTGAGGCCGCCGAAGCAGATGCGGACAATCGAGGGTAATTTCAGATTTTAGCTTAAACAAATAAATCTTCCAAGAAACGGACCAAAAGTAGTATCCCGAGGTAATAACGGGGACATGAGAATGATACCGAAAGAAGAACGAACAGAGTTGCGGGCGCTGCCATGATCAGCGACGACTCAGCTTCCTAGAAGAACGTTTCTTCTGATTCTTCCTCCTCCCCGCCTCGATCAGTGGTGATAGTGTTTGTAGGGGTTCAGCTCCTAGTAAGAATGGATGCTATCGCAAACACGTGAGTGTGCGTTAAATAACCTAATGTTAAACCCACTTGAAGCAGCTGTGCAGCATCCGGTCGCTGTTCGGCGTCCACCTCGAGCATCTTAACCAAGTAATCCTTGAACAGGGGCGATAGTACCTCGGGGATTGCGTCCGTTGGCGCGCCATTGGTCGCAATGAGGTGTAGCACTCGAAATGGTTCTTCATCCATGTAAGGTGGTCCACCATGGATCATTTCTAATCGATTGTGCTAGTTGCTTTCTGAACGAGGTGCAATGTTACGGAACACGCACCGATGGTCATGATACCAAGACTCCAGATATCAACTTTGGGGCCGTACTCTTTCCATGCCACGATTTCAGGCGCCATCCAACACAGACTGCCAACTCTTATTCTAAGCGTCGATTTCGCCGGATCTGAAATCTGCGCGGAGGACCAAAAGTTGGCTGTAATGTGTCCGCGATGTCAGCATATCAGTATCGGCGGAAGTAGGAGAACACGCACCAATTTTGACATCGCCTTGCATGCTGAGTAGCACATTGTCACTCTTAATATCGCGATGGACGACACCGTGGCGGTGGAGGTGCTCAAGGCCCTGGGCAGTCTCGCGTGAGACGGCTGCGATTTGACCTTCGGTCATGGGACTGGTGGTGACGATGTCGGCCAAGCTTCCGCCCCCCATGTACTCCATGGCGATCCATATAAAATCATTGTGCAAAAACGAATCGATATAGCCGATGATATTCGGGTGGTGCAACGAGCGGATGACGAGAATTTCAGTAATGGTCCTATCCGGGAATTTGTAGATGTCCATTTGCTTGAGGGCAACACGGAGTTTGCTGTGAGTTGGGTAGGCAGCGTAGACTCCGCGAGATATGCTAGCAAATCGCAACTCAGATATACATATGAACGTTTCCGTACCAACTCACCCTTGGCCGACTTTGACGAGATTGTGATAAAACCGCCTGGGATTCGCGTTCGTAGAAATACCTTGGAGAGGCTTGGCGATCTCGCGGATTACCTCTTCCTGTCGCTGAGTAGAGCCAGGCACGGCTACACCACTACTGACACCCTCCCTGCTCACATATTTGGCAAGACTCGTGCCGGTGGGTTGAGACTTGGAACGGTCGAGCAATGAAGCTAGCGCGGCAAAGGATAGTACAGACCGTGGGCGACGGGATGCAGACGGCGCCGGCACAGCTGAGGCTGGTGGCGGGTGTAGGTTAAGACTTGTGTTTGTGTGAGAAAAGGTCGAGGCTGTTTCAATACTTTGAGTGTCGCCATAGTAGTACGCTTCCGGGATGCTGGCCTGGATTAAGCTAACGCTTTCGTCGTAATAATGACTCGTAGACAGCTGCGAATGATGGACGGAGCCAGCCTATTTACGCAGGTCATTAGAATTAAAAACATGGAGCAACCATACGTGCTTGCCTCGAAAACACTCCGGGCGGACTGAAAATCATCGCTACTGCCACTTGCAGGAGGCTAGTAATCCTACGTTGATATTAACCAAACACTCGTATCAACCGGAAAGACTTGCCACGCCCCGTGGTTGTAAAGTAGCCCCGTAGGCAAGGGCATTGGCCGTAGACCTAACCTTATCTTCGGTCATCCCGTTCGTGTCGCTGGCTGGCATGACGCTCATAACCGCCTCCGCCCGGACGAAAGGAAGTACAAGTTAACGGTCGGGCAAGGATCATCGTGTTCTTCATATGGAGAGCCGATCCAAATTAGTGATCCGCGTTCAGAGTGGCAGGGTAAGGCTAATTAAGTTGAAAGCAAACATGGCCTTACACAAGTCCAACGGTCACGTGCACCAGACGGCGTGGCGATCGCCACTTGCCCCTATACCCCGCCAACTTGACCTCTGCAACCACGTTTATATATTCTGAAGCTGCATCATGGCACTTGTTATTTGCGCTCCTTCAAATTTTCCCGTTCCCTCGACATTATTGCCATGATCCTTGGGTTTGCGCTTGCCACGCCAACATCCGTGCCACCTAGTTCTGCGGACCACCATCTACGCACATCAGTGTCAACACTCAATCGCACGGTTCGCGCTACTTTCAAGAAACGCATCTACAACATGGTTGTACTCTGGTCCATCAGCTCAATTCGCAAGTTCGCCAATACTGTAGACATTTCCCCGCATCTTGGATCCCTGATTGTCAACCTCTGGATGGGCTACGGTGGAATAAAACCTGTAAAAAAGCCTGAGCAGAACGCCTTGAACAGCAGCTATGAGGATGTAATTCCTTGTCTGAAGCATATACTGGCGACAACGTCAAACCTCCGGCACCTCTACATTGCAATCAACATTTGGGGATATTGGCACAAATTCGAATGTCCAATCCCGACATCGGTCCGACACTTGGTCCTCCCAGTTGGTTGGCAAGGCAAGGCAACACCTAGAATTGCTGAGCACACCAAAGTCTACGATATTCTTCCAAACCTAGAATCACTTCGCATTAGAGGGCGGATCCAAGGCAGCGAGATACAAGTCCTCAAACTAGTTTCTTCTCGAACTCTGCGAATCGTTATAGAGATGCATCACCACATAACTGATGCCCTGGCGATTGGAATCTTTCTCAAGTGCACATTAAATCCACTTCTTCCGGACCCATGGAAATCATCGGTTGAAGTCGTGTCACCGCCTACTTTGTTCAAGCGCTCACAAGCTGCCATAGCTCGGAGTGGAAACCTCTCTGGGTCACCGTCTGACGTGGATCTGAGCACTTACGTGGTTAGCCAACCTCTGGGTGATGTCAGCCAGCTTGAGCTGTGGCTGCTGAAGGCGGAATGCTCTCTGTATGCTCCATTCTAAAGCCAAGGTGAGTTTTTATTGTTTGTCTTACTAGCCCTGGCCTGGGCTGATCTAAACTCGGAAAGTCAAACTATTCCAACACGGCGTGAGCCTGTGCATTAAAATTTTAGACTCGCCGGCAATCCCTGGTGCTATTCGGTCTCGTCTCTTATGTATTAATTCTTTGGCCACGCTTCCAGGCGAATAGATCCAGTTCATTTTTACGCTGTATCCGGACCGCATAGGCATACTCCTCCTCCGTGGTACCCTTGTGGTGTATTTCACTCGGGTCTAAGCCACTCAAACGGAAGCAGCCTAACACAGCCAACAATATGAACGAAACAAGTTACAATATTAGTACTGGACTGAAAAGCGTTTTCCCCGATTACATGGCTCGGAGCGCTGGTTCGGACTTTCAAACGTAGGGGAGTTATTCTAGTTAATCATATAGTTAATCTAGATTTCGTAACCACCACAATCTAGTATCATGCGCCCGGCAGCCGTATTGGGGGTTTCAGACCACCCAGCTTGTTGCGGACATGCGACAGCTGGCTATATGCACTATTTTTAAGGGATATGTAGGTACCCAGGTGGGTTCGTAACTATTATATCCCACTCGTATCTTTGAGAGTAATAAATGATGTGTAGTTGTCGGCTCGGCCTATACCAGGGATGTTGGTCTTCGTTGCAAGTAACAAGACGCTTCCCACGTAACCCACGCAACATGGATACAGCCTCTTCACCGCCTTAACCCAGCCCCAAACACATGCACCCCATTGCACCAAGCGCTAACCATCAGATCCATTTTTCGATCATTGAAAATCTCCTTATATGCAACAAGGATTGGCTCTAGGGTGGCGTGTTATTAAGCCTGGGCTTGACCATGTTCCTATCGACTACATATTGTATCCCTTGCGAGGTACTCCCTTCACTCACGACCAAATTCATCTGACTCAACGTTATCCAATAAAACAAGCCATGCCTAGTATTCCAGCAGATTATTCACGTAAGAAAAGGTTTAGCATCAGCGCTGGGTTGAAGTCTGCAGGTCTTGTTCCACTGGGTGACAAGATTACTTCGCCTTTGTTGAAAAGCATTGTACGTTGTAATTTTATGCATAGATCCGGGATAGACTCACATCAACCACAACAGTATCGCCTCACCCACAGCGGTTCCCGCTCACAACCCGTTCAGAATGTCCATGAGGTAAGTGTAGACAATGTCCGATTTCACACCTTAACTAGTATAAACAGATTATCGCCAACAACGTTGAAGGTGCTACCAGCCTGCATGGTGGCACTCGTTTGCGTCAGGATTCCCTGGGTTGGCGAAATTATGTGAGGCGGCATAGTATGTTTAACCAGCGAGGCGACGGCGCCGTGGCTATCCTGCCAACACATCGCCCCCAATCTTGCACGCTCAGCCCGGCTGAAGGGCAAATTGGAAGTTTTTGCAATTCCCAGTCTCTTCGTAGCACGACGGAGGTAGGTGTAGGCACCGTACTGGATATATACATGGGACATGTGCTCTAACTTCTCAACCTCGTCTCCCCTCATACTTCACAGGCTGGAAGCTACACTCACTATGACAGCGTTAGTTTGCTTCAAGCAAGTCTTTCAGAGGCGCAGTGTTCTAGGGAATACCAGGGGGCGATTCAAAGTTCTCTTCCGGCGACAGCTTCGAGAATTTTCATGACAACTGCGAATCACCACCCAACCGCTAGAGGGTCTTCTACTACAATCACCAGTCTACCTTCAATCATGATGGCACTGTCTGCAACGACTAGTACGGATATACCAGCAACAACCGTGACCTCACCTGCGATGGTTAGAAACACTCGTGCCAAACGACAATTTAGTGGTCCCCGTGGATGGAAATTACCAGCAACGGGCCTTCGTCAATGCTGGCGAGAATCCGGGATTCGAGAAATGACTGTTGCCCGAGTAGAATGGTACGAACACGAGACCGGCACTAACCATCTTATGCTGTTTCAACTTGCATTTCCGGCCGCCTTGCACAAGAAAGACATATGGATACGCCTAGAACGATGCCCAGAACATCCAGGGTTAAGGTATACCGCAAATCGACCAAAATCTCTGGTTGGCCAACTTACCGGGGAGGTCGATGTTGCGATTGTTTCGTCCAACAAGGGCGGCCTGTTTGGTGGCGAGGGCGAGAGTTTTAGTCTAAAGCAGGTAGCCGAGGGACCGATTCCGTTCTCGTTTGTGCTGGATGTCCTCGACCTTGCTTGCCAAAACTCATCCTCAGATGTAAGTTTTAGTCTCTTATGTTTTATTTTTGGGCACCCGTGTTGAGAACTCGCTCTTAGATGAACGATAGTTGGCTATATGCGTCGTTTATCATGAGTGCAATGCACAGATTTTCCAAAGCTGCCGGTGTGCCATTGGGCGAATGCAGGTGCGGCACACCAATTAACTACCCGCACCGTATTCTAAAGGACTACAGGGATCGCAGAACCCCCGTAGATACAGAGCACGATATCATACTCCGACACGATTGGGTGGTGGTAGACTGGGAAGAACTATGAGTAGCGATTGCTTGGTATTACGAGAGTAAGGAGCACCACATAATAGATTGCACGCTCGAGGTAAGTGCCAATCCCAAAGAGTCGCAGGCTGAAGATGTTATATACTTATGATTTGTTAGCAGCGACTTTTGTTTGCCAAAGTTGATATGCGCCACATTGTGATATGTAACATCTTTGATCCCATGTACGGCCTCCTTCAAATTTTAACTCGTCACTCTCTGCTCGAGTATCCCATAATGCCATTATTTCTCCACGCGAGGATCATGCTCGTGGAAACGCCCTGCCAAGATGATCGAGGATGCTTGGAATGGAAACTCCGCTCACGTCAAAACATGAGCATATAATCCGCAAAGCAAGGACAACTACGTTCGCCACCTCGACGCTGCCCGAGATGCACAAGGTCCACTCCTCACTCCCCGCGTATTGCATTCCCGCTGACAATTTTTAAGGACTACAAGGAGCGTGACCGGGTTAGCTCTAAACCGACTCGCCTATACCCGGCCTCGGCTCGCAAGACTACTTTGTACCCACACTCGTTGAAGAACGCGGTACGTTGATTTATGCAACACAAATACCCCGCTGATATTACGACTATATTACTAGCCTTTCAAGGATAGCGACCCCCAGCCTGCCAAAAGTGTTACCAAGGTCAAGATATAGCCGAGCAATAGTCGCGTGCGTTCTGACCGTATAAATAGATCATTTCTGTTGACTATTCACCAACTACAAGCGACTTTTACAACGACAGTGGTAGCCTACTTCAGGCCAGTATTCCAGAAGCTCTCTGTTTCGGGGGATCCTACGAAAACTACTCAGCACCGGCGAGTCTTCCTGGATCGAACTCTAGCCTTTCTGTTGCAAGCACCAGTCTCTATGCATCGGCTAAAAGCTCTTCCACAATAGCTCTGGATCTGCATTTAACAATTACAAGTCATCCTGCAGCGATTTCAAGTTTTCCCGTGACGACCGCAGACCTTCCTACAACAGCCACATGCTTTATTACACCAGCTGAATACCAGTTCTTTGCGACATCTGTAGCCTTCTCTGTGACGGCCACGGGTCTCCGTCAATGTTGGCCACCGTCCCAAGCTGATCAGATGACAATCGCCCGTCTCGAATGGTATGAGTCTACGGACGGTGGCACCAATATCATCTTGTTCCAGCTTGCGTCTGCCGCCCGCAGCAAAGACCTATGGCTGCGCTTGGGACGGCGATCGCGACGACACTCGCGATATTCCCGGCTGAGGTCTATTGCGGGACCGGCAACATCACCAGTGGATCAACTCGAGGCGGACGACTTTGCTATAGTTTCTTACGACAAGGACGACCTCTTGGTTAGCTGGAAGAGCTTCACTTTGAAAGAGACGATCGACAAACCCACTCCCTTTTCGCTCCTGCTGGACGTTATCGACCTCGCTCACAAAGATTTATCTTCATACGTGAGTTCAGTACATGATGTTTGGTCGTGCATATTCTCTGACCTATCTGGCCCCAGGCAAACGACAGCCGGGTGTATGCTTCATTCGTCATGAATACACTACGACAATTTTGTGAACCGGTCTGTGTGCCGACCGAAAGCGAGTGCGTTACATTATCCACCAGTCCAGACCGTATTCTGAAACGTAAAATGTTCAGTCTCAAATCATGAAACCGAACTCTAGTGCAACCAAGAGGAGATACGAAGTACGTGAGCCAGGGGAGGCAGCGCTTGGTCTCCCGTTGTATATCTCTATTTAAGTTGCTTGAAATTCCTGCGACGAACCTCCTACGGACTTCCTGCTTTCCTCTATTCGGGATCTAAAGATATTTTCGTTGTTATCTCTTTCTAATGAACATTTCGTTACTTAGTTACATGGATACTTAGTCTCCGGATGTTTGCCTCGATGTGTTTTCTGTCTGCTCCGGACTTTTGTAGCACACCGTTTGCCTGCGTTGCTGTGTAGCTACATCCCCTCGCTTGTATTCCTGCTCTCCTGCTCTGTTGCTCTGTACCCCCAGGGACCACGCCTTTTGTAGTTCGGGATCGAGTAGTCATTAGTTGATTGTTGTCGTAACGTTAGTAGTTAATAGCGTTGGATTGCAACGAACTACAAGGTTTAGGCCATAAAATTGGGGAGTAGCGCGCCAGTGAGATTCTACAACCAATCGACGGCAGTTTTTGTTTGGCCCTGGTTAGATGCGCATGGTGGTGGTATATAGAAAGGTTTCATGCATTAATCGTTAAAGGGATTACTGCCGAATGCGCATACATTTACGTTTTCGGACAACACTGACAACTAGAGCTGCTGAATCCACCCCACAACCTTCCGAAATGTATTGCTCCGTTCTGGCTCCCAGCCCGGAAACACGACAAAGTCATGTACAGCGTCGACAACTTCATCATAAACAACCACTCCTTCTGGCATACTGCTCGACATCCGGTGCGCAAGGATCCTAATTTCCTCAATCAGCGACTCTGCGTCGCCACTGACAATATAGGTAGACGGGAACCCAGTAAACAACCCGTCGAGTTCAGAAGACTTGATCTCCGGCGAAGTTGGCGTGATATACGCGTTCTGGTAAGCCGCTTCAGGTGACAAGCCAATATTGTCAAAGAGTGCTTTTCTCGAGTATACCCCGACTGAATAGTCCGATTTCGACCAGAAGTCAAGAAAGTCGCACGTTCCAGCATTGACTGGTTTGTTACCGCTTCCGAAATCATAGTGAACCCCCATAGGATCAGCCCAGGGAGAGAACAAGAGGAGTCCGCCGGGCATGTCGAGGCCGAGGTCAGGGTTGTCACGTAGATAACGAACAAGTGCTAGCGCGAGATGTCCGCCTGCGCTGTCGCCCGCAATAATGATATTCTGGGGCTTGAACTTGAGTTTTCGGACTAGGTGGACGTAGCCGGCCAAGGCATCAAGAAGTGGCGAGGCAAAAGTTACGGGAGGCCCTGTCGCATATGGCGCAGCTGAACAGACTCTGTAATCAATCGAGAGTGTTCTTGACAGGGTGTTTCGTCCCCATTCGAGTAGGCCGCGTGATACGTTGGATGTTGCGTCTTCGGGGTGCGCGGTGCAGTGCTACAAAACATGGACGTTATAGTATCTTGAATCGATATCGAGGGCGGTAGGACTCACAACGTACGAACCCCCATGAAAATGCATCACGATCTTTTCGTTCTCTCTAGCGAGCTGTGGAGACTCGCCGTCCCAGTCCCCAAACCCATACGCCGGAATGCGTACACTTTCAGCCCCTGCTGCGATAGCGAATTCCTTGAGCTGTCCCACGACTAGAGTTTGAGGGACAGGTTCGATCCACATGAAGCGTGCGCCTTTACATTCGTTCAGAGGGACCTCTTTGGTGAGGTCGCGATTCCAGAACCGTCCTGTGCGCGTCGACAGCTCTGCTCCCATTTTCAGACGTTTTACAAGTTGAAAATGGCGAAAGTGGGATTGCTCACCGGTCAGAGAGCTGACAAGGCTAACCATGATTGCTTTGCTCCACGACCATGACGCTCTCGGTCGGTTCCGAGGTATCGAGTAGTACAGCGCCCAGAATGGGAACTTGACTAGGACTGATATAACTCTGTACGCGAGAAAGCCAGTTCGAAAAGGTTCATGGCGCGTCAAGATGAGTTTGCTGGTCATTCTGTACGTTGCAGGTATGGTAGTCGAGTTAGAGTGCATTATGGCCCGGGTTCGGCGTTTTATATAATGCCGTACCGGTGAGGTATATGCACGTTCACCGAATTATGAGCGTGATTTATTTAGGCCCTTAATCCTTATAATCACGGACACCAATCCAAAGAACCATAAAGATCATTATCAGTGTCTATACTCCATTAAAAGATCGTAAAAAACCAAAACCAAGTCCAAGTCACCGCCTCTTCCCAGCAACCTTGCTCACAACTCCCTTTATTACGCCCGCCGCCTTTTCCATATCCTTCCTCGCCAACGCTGCACTACACACAATCCGAATACTCGGCCTCGGCTCGGCGGCTTCTTGCCCTCTCAACCTCCTCGCCCGGCTGATCCATACGCCTTGGGCCAAGCATTCGTCGACGATTTGTTGAAGCACTGCTTCTTCGGCTGGGATATCGAATACAGCTGCGTTGGGCAGGGCGAGTTGGTGTGGGTTGCTCTTGGCTGCGGGTAAAA